>CM029546.1:17189432-17394432 GCA_017141385.1 Sogatella furcifera
ACCTGTGATACTAAAATTTATAAGATTATACTAGTATGAGATAGCTGTTAGAATGAATAAAAATGTTGATGGCATGAATATTGAACACTAGTGAGATGTGTACGGTATCTACTATTTGAAGGATTTCGAATTTTTTTAGAAATTAGCTATGGAGCATGCACTTTGTTTTGAATGGATTCAGGATTGGAGGTAATGCCACTTTGTTCACGCTAGACAATTTTTTTACATTTTTATAGAAAATAAGCACCCAAGTATGTATCAAGTTGAAGTTAGTGTAAGGTATAGGATCTTTTACACAGAGTAGTCTATTAGTACATGCTCAAGTTTTCAAGACATTTAGGTGCATATACAAGGGTTGCAGAATAGAATGAGTGTGATGTGATGTGATATATGAGTGTTATTGGTTGAGAATTTGTTTGTCATAATGATACTATGTGTCTCAACATACAATACGGTATGGAAAATTTCTAACAATAATACAGTTTTGAGTAAACAAGTTTTAAATTACACATATCATGCTAGAGCACATGCTTTCTTCTTATTTTTGACTTCTCCTCTACGAGTGAATAATATTGATGATTAGGTTTAAAATAATAATAAATTATTCTAGTATAAATCAAATTCAGTCTTTATGTATCAACATGGCATAAGTATGTACAGTGAAGCCTATAATTATATCTACGATATTATACATTACAGGTTTACATTACAATGTATTAAAATTTCCTGACCAGAATCTCAGAGATAAAAATCTAGATTACCTCCATATCTAAAATTATTTCAATATTTTTCCAATTTCCAGGACTCTTAAATCGTGATACCGGTACACGCTTAGTAGATGGCCTACACATTTATTCAGACTACCCCATGAAATCACATCAAACTGAGTTCAAGTGAAAATTATTAATCAACTTATACAGAAACGGAGTTAATGCTTTACACTTGTAATATACCATGTGATATTTATAATTATTATATTGATCACACTAGGATTAGTCCCATGACGGGATGAGACCTAGTCCTACAGTGAATCATAAAAATGCACTTGAAACGCTATGAAGTTTTAAAAAAATACAGTAGTTTGAATCCATAATATTTCTGTTATTCTTTGATAGCTCATATAAAAATTTGAACAAATATATAATTTAAATATAGCTATAATGCTGAAGAACATATTGAAAATATGCTTTTCATTTAACATGAAAATGACATGACAGACATAATTACAAAGAAAATAAAAATTCCACATTAAAAGTTGTATTCAGCAAACTGCAGAAGCTGGAAAGGCTACATTGAGATAAGAACCAATTATCTAAAAAACAAAAATCTGATAACCCACAGAAAGATTGGAAATAATAATTATAATCTACCTTAAGATACACAAGAATAATGAAGGTACACATTTTTTCATGCCAGGTTTCTAAGCAGTTTGGGTGCTTATTCTCTAAACAGCTATTCAAGCTTGAAGAGCTTTATTTCAAAGAATAATTATTGGCCAAAATTTAATTTGAAGTAATCCCGTTATTCTTTGACATCATTTCTGGGAATGATCATGATTTTGTAGTCCATTATATATTTTAATTTTTGCTCATTAGCAAATTTTGTATAAGTTATAAAGGAATAGGGTAATTATATAAATATATGATATTCCTGTATATGCCTCAACTATACACATGGCGTTTTAGAGCTCACAATATTCTAGGGCATTGTTTCTGGGTGAGAAACATGTCTAAATATGATTTTCAAACTGTACGAAAGCCCTCAATTACTCACACAGCCGTCATCTTTGTTTTCACTTTTTTCTCTAAATTTTTAATTTTATAATCTTGTGCCGGCCTTATGTGGGTACTCTGTGGGTAACTGAGAAATCGAATAAAACCAGTTATGAGCTCGTATCTTTGATGGTTATTGAGATAATGAGCGAAATAAACTAAAATACGAAAAATTTCAGCTTCAAAGGAATAGACATAGGATAATTTACTATTGACCGGTAGGTCTATTTGAAGTTGCGTACATTGTAAAAAAAATTCTTAATAAAAACGTTAAGTAGCAGTTTTGTTGAAAACGCACCCAAACCTCACAAATCAGGATTTGAAGATGACAAAAATCAAAAATGAATTTTTGGGTAGATTGCTAATTTGTGTGATCCAAATCTTAATTTGTGAGGTTTGGGTGCGTTTCAGACGAAAATGTTGGTTGAAATTTTTTATTTAGAATTCAATCTTTACAATATTTCTACACTTTTTAATTTCTAGTGCAAAAGAATGGACATACCACAGAGTTTAACGTTTGAAACTCTACGCTTGTGGAAAGAGTGAGAAGTGGAAGAGGGGGCTTGATACATTCATCTATCTATCTATTTATCTTGAAATCCCCCAATGAAACGATGTCAAGAGAACAAGAGGACCTGTTGCGTCCAGCGTTAGCGTTGGTGGCATTACCTTGGGGTTGAGATCGGAGCCCTGCTGCATGAGAGTGCCGATCGTGAACCAGAAGCTGTTGGCCAGCGAAAACTGGTTCTCGACCAGGTCGTTCTCAAGCTCGCAGGGGTGCGGGTTGTGCCACTCATAGGGCGAGAACCGTGCCACTATGAACATGGTGATGGAGACCAGCACGTAGGCGGCCAACACGTACAGCCAGATCTCCACGGCCAGCGGGTTCATGAACGAGAACAGCCGCGTCGGCGCTGACGTCGGCACCTGTAACCGCCACTCACCGCTCACTAATCAAGCAAACTATGCAAAATGTCCTTTTCGATAATGTAACTCCTAAGGGGGATTTCCTTTACACGACGGTCGGCCGCAGTGTAAACAGCGTTCTCAAGCTCTTGCCTTGTCCTTGAGATTAAACAAGAGATGTAATTGGCTACAGCTTTTCGACTGCGGTCGACCGTCATGTCGTGTAAACTTCGACATTTATTCAGAACCACAAAGCATTCATAATTAAATTATAGACTGCTCTCATGGATACTGGAATACCCAGTATAGGTATCATGAGCAAGATGCTCAGCATATTAATAGGATATTGTGACTTTTTCAAAAATTCACAAAAGTAGCATCGTATGACTGTGTCTGAGCTGGGTAATCTGCTTGTAGAATTTTATTTCGTTGTGTTTTTTGTTGTTTCATGAAACATCATCATAATTAGCTTCTCTCTGGCTGAAATATGCCCGTGATCCCTACCGTGTGTTCTATATCGGATACTTTTATATTATTATAGCGTGAATTCTTGTGTCAGTGGATACTTTTATATAAATTTATGACGAGAGGGTATTTATTACATTTTCAAGTAGTTTCATCATACATTTGGGACAATAGAAGAGGATTGTATTTTTCAGTGGAGAAGGCTAACTAGTAGGTACCTACCAGTTCAGTATTTTACCTTATCGATTTGGTAAAAGTCTCTCAAAGATCACAATAATTCATTCATTCATTGATTTCATTACATTTCATTTATTTGATCACAATAGATCTAGTATGTAAGTTACCTCATTTTCAATACGGTATTTATTTATTTTTTACATTTTTCAAACCCTGATAATATTGTAATTTTGTTGTTGGATGATAGCTAGTTGATTTCATGAACTTTTCTATGAGAATGCTTTGTGTTGTAGAATAAATTGGAGCTACTGGTTCTGAAACTACAACTATAGTGTGAATAATTTGTAATAACAAAAATCAGGCTCTCATGAATTTCGCAATAGTAAATATAAAAAAAGTTGTTTTCCCAGATAATTTCAATAATTTATTACACTTCCACTTATCACACTTTTAATTATTACACTTTATCGTACACTCTTTATTCTCAATTCATGAAATTATCAAACAAGTTTTGTTAAAAATTTCTGTTAACAAGTTTTTCTCATGCCACGTTTACACCAGAATGTTAAGAACATTTGTTAATAACTTTTTTGAATAACGTGTTATTATATATACTTATATATTATATAACTTATTATTTAAAAGTTATCAACAAATGTTATTAAACATTCCGGTGTAAACGTGGCTTTATATGCTGATTTTATTAAAGCGTCACATTGTGAGAGCCTTAAGCCTGTATGAATTACTGGATTTCTTCGATAAACTAACTACCTTCCACATCAGATTGCTCCAAGAAATAATCAGGAAAAAGAATTTCTTCTAATTGGTAATCATGATTATGAATATTTCGGTTAGTTGTAACCAATTCTCATAGTAGCCTATGGTGTATGCTACTGAATGGTGATTGATATAATTCTATTTCCATGAAATCACTTTAATTAAGTATCTTCAATAGAAATAAATTTATTTTTACTGTATCCATTGTATATAATTTGATTATATTGTTGGAATTCTTCTGATAAGATAAAATTTTATAAATTATAATCTTATCCAGTCTCAATCTCAAATCTTGAATTCATACTCGACATTAGGCGGGTATTACACGATAATAGTTCTATGACATATTTCTATTAACAAACATCTATGATGATGAAATATTACCGTGCAATGAACCAAATATTATAAATGATCATATTCTATGTCATATGTTCTCCTATAGAGAACATATTATAATAACTTTGATAATAGATGTATGACATAGAACTATTATCGTGTAATAGCGGCCTTACTCTTATAACTGCAATACTGCTATCAAAGTTTTGTTCATAATATAATAATCTTCATTTTGAAAATATTGTTGACTCTTTGGGATTGTTAAAATTAAATCAATTGGGAGTAGTTCATGAGAGGCTGATCTTTTGAATAATAGAGCAACAACATTAAACATGCTGTAATAAAAATACTGTCAGGCATAATATTTTGTAAAGCGACAAAACACCTTGGGGTTAAGTCCAGCTCCCTGACGAAGTAGAGTGCCAGTGATGAACCAAACACTGTTACTGAGTGAAAAAGTGTTCACCATCAATCTTGGATCGTCCCTGCCTTTCCAAGGCTTCGGGTTGTACCATTCGTAAGGCGAGAAACGTGAAATGGCATACAGGCAGAGGCAAACTGACACGAATGCCACAAACGCCAGCATCCAAATATCAAAAGCCAGTGGATCCAAAAATGTGAAGAAGCGAGATTCTTTGTCTGTTGGTACCTGTATGTGCAATATTGTTTAAACGGCACAAGAGAAGCTCAACATTATAAGGAAAATGTTTGAAATATCTCAATTCCCAGCAAATTATTGCAGCAAACAAATCATTCAGAACAATAGAACAAAATTGTGCTACATTCTTTTAATGATATTCGTGTTTTTAATATTATGCTATTGTTTTTCAATACAAATGGAGTTTTGTGAGATATAAAACAATTTGGATATTAATTAATTTATTTATTGTTAGAGGAATAGTCTTAAGTTGTGTAGGTGTAGCCACAGAGAAGGAAAAACGTTTTCCTTCTCAGTGGTCTAGCCTACACGCAGAAAAAATATGGAAAGATACAATTAAAAAAAAGCTATATATTACGACTGAAGAGACTACTTTTGATAAGCGTGTTGAAACGTGATTGTGTTGAAACATATACATGTACATCTCATCTGATAACTGTTATCCATTGATTCTGAACATTAATATGGATTATGTGAACAATCATTTGCCACTGTAGAGGTGACTGAAATAGCCTATACTGATTTATTTCAACTTTGAGGTGATGTATTATTTATGTATAATTTTATTTCTGTATTACAGTAACAAGTATGCTGTTATTGTACTTGCTGTACAATATATTTTCAGATGCACTAACCTGTTTATCTGAAGATATGCCAGATGTCACTCCTGGCCTGCTTTGCTCAGTTGTGTTGAGGGGTGGGTTCATAAGCGGCAGTGTGAATGATCCTCTCTTCCTTGCCACCAAGCCCCGCCAAACTGCAGGCGGGCGCGGAATTCCCGGGCGGGGAATTCTCCCTATAGGCCTCCTGTACACTTTCACTCACTTTGTGGCCACTTTGAGGAAGAGTTGCAGCCTATCAGCCGCTCCTCAAGGGCGGTCACAGCCGTAAAGCCGCTCCCAGGGGACCCTACGCGAGTCGCAGTCGGTCAACTACTCCTCTGGGGCCAAGTTGCAGCGCCAAACCGCTTCTTAGGGACCCTAGCTGAGTTGCAGTCGGTCGACCGCTCCTCTTAGGTAGGAGTTGCAGCCACGCAGCCGCTCCTCAAGGGTGGTCGCAGCCCTTAAGCCGCTCCCAGGGGACCCTAATACTTGTCGCAGTTGTGGGACCGCTCCTCTGAGGCCAAGTTGTAGTGCCAAACCGCTCCTTATGGACCCTAGCTGAGTTGCAGTCGGTCAACCGCTCCTCTTAGCTAGGAGTTGCAGCCACGCAGCCGCTCCTTGAGGGTGGTCGCAGCCCTTAAGCCGCTCCCAGGGGACCCTAACACTTGTTACAGTCGTGGGCCGCTCCATGAGGGTGGTTGCAACCGTTAGGCCGCTCCCAAGGGACCTAACTCTAGTTGCAGTTGTGAGATCGCTCCTAAGGGTCAGAGTTGCAGCCAGTGAGCTGCTCCTCAAGGGTACGTGCTGTTGCAGCCGTTAAGCCACTCCACAAGGGTGGTTGAAACTGTTAGGCCGCTCCCTATGGTTTGTCACAATTATTGGATTAATAATCTTGTTATGTTTAGCAATGAAGTCCATGCCAAGTAGAAGGTCTGTGGCCGTCCTTCCATGATGTTGACCCTCAATGGAAGCACCCTTTGCTCAAGAATTATGTTGGTAACCATCTTGCCAAGTAGTAGCACTTTTTGTCCATTGGCTATAGATGCATTGTGCCGGTGATGCTCCTTATCCTAATTAGTCCAATACGTTCTAAAATGTTGTGAAGGCCTCAGCGCTGATGTAGCTCTTCTCTTATCCTGTATCAAGAAGGGCAAGATATTTTTCCCAGCTATCTCTGCTTGTATATAGAGTCGATTGTCTCCTGTGGCTTTCTTAATCAATTTGACAGTTCTGTCTGTTGTTACTAGGGCAGTTTCTGTTGTTTTCCTCTCATGTTGGTCACATATACACTGGGTTTTTGGCTTACTACAACGATGACATGGTCGATTCTCTGGGCAATTAGATCTCCAATGACCTGATTTTTTACATTGCCAACACACTGGCTTCATCTGAGAACTGCTGGGCTCATTTTTACTCTCTCTTGGCTTAGAGTTGGGTTTCTGTGTTTTTTTTTTGGTACATCAGGCCTGCTATTCCTGTTTGCTGAACGTAGCTGTTTCTCTTCAGCTTTAATCAACTCGAACTCACAAGCAACAACAAGCAATTTGTCTACATTGCAAGCCCCTACACTTCTCAAATGTAATTTCTATTGAGGTGAGATATTCTGGTATACTCTTTTAAATTTTTCCTCACTGCTATAACCTCCTCTTCTCCTCATCAAGGTTAGGAGTGCATCAGTATATTCATCAGCCGATTCACTCTCTTTCTGTCGTCAAGCTATAATTTTACTCTCCAAGTCATCACTATATGAACTTGGATAATATTGAGCCTTGAAAGCCTTAAGAAAGTCTTCCCAACAGTTCCATTGACTACGATGGTTCCTCATTCACATTATTGCCCCTTCATCCATAAGCTCAGGCAGGGCAAAAAGCAGCTGTTCGCCAGTGAAAGCATATGCTTGCTGTAGCTCTTCAAGCCTTTCAATAAAGCTGGGTGCATCTGACTGTCCATCGAATTTTAGCCCCCAGTTTCGTACTTTGTCGTGGACTGTACCCTGGTCGACCTTTGGGGTTGTATATGGATTTGATTGAGTATTCTGCCGGTTCCCTGGCCTGACCTCTATCTGACTTCTGCTTGGCCCAGCAGAATTCGTGCTCTGTCCAAAGAGAGGTAATTGAGCTACCTGTCAATGGTGGTGCTCTGCTAATAATTTTCTCAACTCTGACATTGTGCCAATTGTTAGTAGGCCGAAATCTTGTAATAGAATCTTGTCACAGCATCTTATTTCTTCAATCAGTAGATCCAAGATACACGTGGATCATTTGCTGATTCAGAAATGTCCTCTGTGGAGGACATTTAGTTTTTCTCCAACATAAAAATAGTACATTACGCCAGAAGCCTGGGAAGGAAAAGTTTATGGTATGAGGATAGTTTCCTGGGCAAGACTTGCCGAGCCTGGGAATAATTCCAAATACCGTAAAAAACTTCCTGGGCGAGTTGTGTATAATTTTTTTCGCTACACTTCAAATAAATATTATCAATCTAATTTCTTGAATGAACAAAACAAAATAGGATTAATGAAATCTTAGAACAGCTAAGACCAGATAACTGACTATACTAGCTTCGGCTGAGCTGAATCTGGAGTAAGCTGAACTGCTAAGTATTGAAAGTTTGCATCACAATTTTTTTGATTTAATCAAATGGATATTACTTAATAACTATCAGAATACTCGATTTTCTCAGTCCAGAAATGTTTAAGCTCATGATAGTTTTTGTACGATCATCCTAAATTGTACAATAGCAATACAAAGTTTCTTGTTTTTGACAAATTTCTGACAGTTTCAAAGAAAGTGATGGTCCATTGTAGTTGCATTTCTCTCGCTAGATGGCGTCAGCTGTCAACGCTTGGAAAGAGATGATCCTTGTATGGAAAGGACTTTTTTCCGCTTGAGGACAACAGCTGATTGATTATGTATGTAAATGACGACTTCCTAGTCTACATAGGGACTGGTAAGCAGCTTATTTCCGTGAAGTGAAGCGAAAATACTATATCAAATGATGTGTCTCAATGATGTGTTCCTTACCATTTGTTTGGGTAGGCTACTATGCTATCATTTTTCCCTTGTCTCAATAACCAGTTCTGTAATTTGATCGTAGATATAGACTGGTCGAGCAAAGAAGACATTCAGGCAGTATGGGAAAATAACTCCAGCACGGTCAATATATTGGTTCAAAAAATTATAAATCCGATCTCAAATTGTAGGAAACATTTTCATCTACAACTTGAAACCTTTATAATTTTTTAAACAATAATGACCGTGCTGGAGTCAATTCTGATCTTTCCAGGATGTCTTCTTTGCTCGACTAGACTATAGTAGAAGGGGTGAGATAGTTGAAAGCAAGCATTGATCAATGATAGGTCAAGTTGTCTATCAGCAGTGACGCATTGAAGGATTTCATTAATTTCTATGGCTTTAGAGAGTGGAGAGTTTAGAAGCCCTAAGCACGCTGATGTCTGGCAGACACCTTTCTTTGTAAAGTAAACTTACCACTGATGAGCAAGACATTAACCCTCCCTTTGAACTTTGAATCAGTATCTGGCGGAAAAATATAGATTCATTTGAATAGCAGCATGTTTATACTGGAAAATAGAGCAATTTTTTCTTGGAGGAATTTTTATTTTGTATTGGTATGTATGTATATTATACTACATATTATGTATATGTAGTACTAGTATTCTTATGCCGTATTTGGTGGGGAGTTCCAAAAGTTTGGCCGGAAGTTCCACCGGCACCATAACCTTAATTTCCATCGAAGGGAAATCAATTTTATATTGTTTTCATATTTTGTTACCTAGGCCTATTGAGGTTTTGGACATAGTTATATGCAGTTTGGTAGTTATTCATACTGTATTTATTATACCTTAAAAACTGAACTTTAAAACTTAGGGCTATTTAAAATAATTGAAAAATAAATGAAAATCAAACACCATTTTAAAAACTTTAAAATTATTAATTTAAAATATAGATTCATTTGAATAGCAGCATGTTTATACTGGAAAATAGTGCAATTTTCAGTAATAATTTTAAAGTTTTTAAAAGGGTGTTTGATTTTCATTTATTTTTCAATTATTATACCGTTCTATATTATCCATCTATATGATTTTACAACGTTTCATTCAACTTGCTTTGAGTCTTGTCGATATGGTACACATATTTATATTATAAAATAGGCATGTTTATATTATAACATTTTTGAATGAAAAAAAATTCGCTCCGGCAGCTGGCGGTCGGAAAGAGTGCATTTCAAAAGCAATTCTATGAAGGCTCAAATCATATGACTCATAATGAGCTATTCAGGGTATGAATTCAAAGGTGCCGTTTTCGAAAACCCCATGAAAAAAACATTTTTATCATATTATTCGACATTTTCTCCGCCATTTTTGATTGGATTTTTTTCGTTGATGGCTCAAATTGTAGGGTATAATAAGGGTAATCTTTGTGCAAAATTTGGTCGCTCTCCGACAAGCCCTTCGGGAGTTATCGTGTTAACAATAATCTGTACATATATATATATATAGAGATACATGAATTTGAACTGACATCAGATTCGCGTTCTAGGGACTCGGAAATGTGTAAAAAATTTATCAAATCATAAATTTTCGATTGTCAGGGCAAGACCAATAGTGCATTTTTTTCGAATGAAATGCACTAAAAGAAGATATTGTGAAACCACAGATCTGTTGAAAATCAAGATACCGGTTTCAGTTGTTACGCCATCTTGATGAACCAGCTTTGTTCATATCACTAAAGTAATCAATCTATTGAATAAAAGCGAATATTATTACATTTTTACCTTGAAAAGAATACTGATTCCCAAGTTCATAAATGGCTTTGTGAAGTCTATAACGCTCTCTCTTGCATAGTTTATTGTCATTGATCCTACTGCCAGATCGGCTTTCTGAAAAAAAAATTACATTAAATATAATAAAGACTATATGCTATTGTAGAATAAATGAGGGTGGTGATAAATCTCTAATATGCATATCGGTAATTTCCAAATTGATCAATATTCAATATAGGTAATAATCATGAACCTCCTTGGTAATAATATAAACCTATTATGAAAACCAAAGAACAATAAATTGACTAACTGATTATTGAAAGACTTAATTTGGAATCTTCCATTTAGTATTATGTAATACAGTATTCGGAAATTCCATAAACAATTTTCAGTGCTTTGATATTTTTAATTCCATGTACAAAATTCACAGTACCTATTGAGAAATACCATAAATGATAATATTTTTATCTAAGACTTCATCCTTCATGCCTTATGGTATAGATTTGAATAGTATATTCATCTGATCAACGAACAGATGAAGTAATTAATCAGTGTACTATAAATTAGAATGAATTGGAACAAATAAGTTAAACAATACAATATACTTGGTTACGGTAACTGGCTTATTGTTGAGAGGATCGACGTGCTAACCACACGTTACCTCTATCCTGGTTGATGATCATTCACCTCTGCTGTATATAATGGAGTGCGAATATGGGAATGACAACCAGCTGGTAGGCTCAAGCCCTCCATGGGCTGTTGAGCTATTTACATACATAATAATACAATATACGATCCAAATGGATAGGTCTAAAGAGCATTTTATTTATATCACACATACGTAGGCTTACTTTGTGAAAAAGTACAACATGCTACTAAGGATTGCTAATGATAGTTTGTTGCTTCAACTGTAAATAATAATCTGAAAATCTCAAAGAATCAGGAGACTGAGAAATCAATGCTATTAGTTATTATTGAAATAACTACGTTACAATTAGCATGCAGAAGCGAAAATTATCTAATAAGTCTTGAAGAAATGTACGTGCACCCTAAAGCATTAACACATCTATTACTAAGGATTTGGGTTATTCGATAATATCTGTACTATCATCACTCTATTCCATTGAATCACCATTCCCAGCCTAGTTTACATAAAAAGTTACATGGTAGAATGATAGTGTTTACTTGCGAAAAAATCTTGATCTTGGAAGCTTATGATTGATATCGAAAGACTGAATAGAAGAATATAAATCTCGTTGATCCTAGTCTCTCATGATTATTTTGGAACTGATTTCTCATTGCTATGAATTTACTGCTGACATGGTAACAATAAAACTCAAGCTCAGTTCCAAAATATCATGAGAGATTAGGATCTACGAGATTTATATTCTTCTATTCAGTGTTTCGATATCAATCATCAATGGCAAAATATCCCGTCATCCCGATGAATTATAGCATCTTATAATTATATATCATAGTTCTGTAGTTCTGAATCTGCCAGAGTTTTGTTTCTTCTTCCGGTTGAAATGTTCCAAATGAATAATCTCATTTATGAATAGCGAAGAAAGTTTAAAAGTTTATTGCTGTCACAATTTCTTAATAATTCATTTGATAAAGTTGGAATTAATTTGAACTGAAAAAAGCTAGCTCGTGAGCCATCCCTGATTTATATGGAAATCAATAGCCGAGGGCTTTAAGCTCTCCTTTTAGAGCTGTTTTTGGACTCATGTCAAAAATGAAGATTACTTCGCTATTATTTTTCTCGCCGTTTCTGCTTTAGAATGAATTCAGATCATGAAAGCCTTCTCGCTACTAAATGGGGAATAATACTCCCCTAATTTTCATTTCCGTAGAATAATCAGTAATAATTATTACGAGTTAAATGAAGACACTTCAAAGTAAGACGTAAATCTTCGGAGTAGAAGATTTACTCTAGTAGTAACTGCCTACTGCCTTCTCTTAAGTCTCAACTTAACTCGAAAGATTCAATGTTGTTATTACTGTATAAGTTTTTAACTGGTTTTCAAAAATGATACATATTTATGGCAATGGAATGTGAACTCATGATTTCTTAGCTTTTGATGATTGATTACTCATCTTTTTCCTATCCAATAGCCTACTTTGTTTTTCTAAGAATAGATCGTCGTTCTGATATCCTAGATGAAATCTAAAAATGAATTCAATATACCTCAACTATATTTTTCAATCCTAACAAATAATTATTGTTTTATTCGATTACTTTTAGCAAGAAGGTGAATAGAAAATGATCTTTCTCATCAATTGAAACAGAACTTTTTAAATCCGCTTAAGGAAAGAGTAAGTTACATCCCTTATGACCTTTTTTTGACGAGCAAAGACAAGTTTGTTGGAGAATTATCAATACATTTTATTGTACATGTAATTTGATGCATAATCATTCTTGTAAGAGCTTCAACCTTTCAATGCCATATGAATAATAAAGAATTCAATGTGAAATCAAATAAGAGAGTTCTATGGGAAAAGTAGATAACTAAAATGTCAAACTAATTTTATATCCTCAGAGCTAGATTAGCTCTGTATCTGTCTTTATTTCGAATTCTTGAGTTTGGAATATACAGTATAATCATAATGTTGAGGACCTTTTAATGTAAGGACTTTCCACTGTCCAAGCCCTGCCAGTTATTATTCAAATGATCGAAATTGAACTAATTATTGCGCTAGCGAGGAAACCTAGTTATTGCTTGAGTCAGTTATTAGCAACAGGAAACTGTTCTCGTCGTCAGGAAATTTGACATTTATAGACGAAAGTAGATTGGACTGAGCCGCCGATCTGATCAACGATCCACGTTGAATTTTCAAATATAAGATAGAACAACTCTACTGCCTATCTTTGATTTACAAGTTACTGAAGCTTCGACGACAGCATCACTTCATACAGCTGAAAGTCACTATAATATGTCAGTCAATAAGCATCAGAAAGCCTAAGATAACCATCAAAAATATTATGCACAACATTTTCACTATGATTTTCAGGGCTACTAATATAACAATATATTAGAAATAAAAATATTGTAAATTATAGCAACCAGTATCTTTTTCAACACGAAATGTTCCAACTCTTTAAAGTTATTTTCATGATAATAAAAAAATATCTCATTTATTCATCTATATCTCTCTATAAAAGCGAAATGGCACTGACTGACTGATTCATTCATCACCAGAACTAAACATCACCTGAACCGAATGCTTTCAAATTTAGCAGGCATGTTCGTTTGGACGTTCAGATGCGCACTAAAAAAGGATTCTTGAAACTTTTGAAGGATAGGCCTAATATTTGAGTTTTTCTAAAGTTTTTCGGCGTTTTCTAAATTTTTTTCGAGAACCAATCGGTAGAAAATGTTGATATTTTGTGGTAAGGTTCAGATAAGGTCTTGAAATGTTGTGTTCTGTTTTTGAATCTGTTCGAGATCACGCCAGTTATCAGTTTTTTCAAAACTGTACCTGTATTGCGGGTTGCATATCTTCCGCCTTGATACGACCACTTACTGTAAATTCAATGGTTCAGCGAGATTATAAATGAACTAATTCAGAAGATATTGGATCAGTTTCAAACTATGTCCGATATACTTCCCAAGGTTACGCTCGATATTAGCGTTTCACTATATTTCGGAATTTTCGGAGTTTTTTTTTTATTTTTCGAGAACAAATAGACAGAAAATGTTGAAAATTGGTTAACACGTGAAAAGGTCCAGATTAGGTCTAAAAATGCTGTGAAATTCAGTAAATTTCGACTGAACGGGATTGCCTCAGCTTACACTGACAGAGGCGAGCAAAGCGAGCCTGTTTGACTCACTTACACTGCCGATACTATCGGGGGTCCAGGAGGAAAAACTAGGCTATGATCTAATATATAAAAATTTGGCTAATATAGGAAAATTAGGCTAATGATCTAATAGCACTGCTTCAACACATAACTTTTAATCAAGGAATAACACTTTAAATGTTTGAATTTAGAAGGTTGATGATAGGAATCAAATAATAATAAGACACCAAAGATAACAATATTGAAAACCTTATAAATATTTCAAGCCATCAAATTACTAAACCCACTATCATCTATTTCATAATAATAAAAAATTAAATTTACCTTGATTAAACTTATATTAAAAAATTATATTCCGTTGTAGAATATAATTTTGAAAATACAAAATTTTTGTCTTATAGTTTCCAGTTTTCTCCAGTTATACGCTTTCTCATATATGTTCTATTGTTCTTGAAATAAGACTATCCTAGAAGGAAGTTAGCAAGACGCGAATGACTGCTGTGGAACAAGAAGCTGAGATCTACACTCCATTCTCATTCAAGAGTTGACAACAAATTTCCGTTCGTTCTCCAAAGATGCGTCTTCGTCACACAGCCGCCGCCCGCTTTCAAAGCTTTTCTTCGGACTTAATGAGCTGTTTTCACGCCTTGCCCAACAAACTCTTCACATTTCATCTCCTCTCTATTGTTTTAAATTTCAAAATTTGAAAGCTTCACTCATCTAGAAATCATTTGACAATAGAATCATTCAATTGGAACTCTTGGAGTTCAGTATGAAATTTTAATTCTCACAGAGTTTGAAATTTTCATCAAAAAGGAGAAAACTAAAAAGCAATATGTTTCTTAGCTCAATTATTCCCATTGGATCTTTATGATAAATTTATTGAAATTCATTTGATGAGGCAATGTGGCAATGTATGTATAAATTTTTGATGGGAATCTCTCTCAATACATCTATTTATCAATATCTTCATAAATTCTCTCTCTATTTTTATACTATTGTAATGGTCTTGAACTGAAACGTGATCAATAGTATTTTCGACTGTTATTGTGAGGATTGGTAAGTGGGAAAATAGTACCACAGTCTTGAAACTAATTTTTATACTTATTAGCGATATGAAATAGCCTAATATAAAATTTATGACTCTGAAAATGTCTTGCAGTACATCTTACAAGAGTGTTACTCACCAAACTTGTTAATGTTGGGATTCAAGTTTTGTTATATGTTACAAAACTTTGTTAGCTGAACAATTTCAGCATTTCATCCAAAAAATGCAGAAAGCTGGATCCATTGGGAATTTTCAAATGAAAAATCACGTTCAACTTTGAGAGCATGCATGAAACTTGTTTGTATCACTGGCTGCTCGTGCCGTGAGGAAAGGTGAAGTGTTGTACAGATAGGCCTACGGGCACTTCACCCGACGAGTCGTCAGTGGACTTTCCATACACAATTATTGCGATGATTACAAGCGTTAGATAGAACTACGATTTTGATTATTACTAATAATTTTTCATGCTTGATTAACTTGATTGGCGAATAGGATCGATAGTTCTTGGAATAATAAGCCCTTTACGAAGTTTTATTACTTTTTACGAAACTACCTGTATTACGTGTTTTTCATGCAAAAATTGTTTACTGTTACATAAGGTTTAAAAATGATTTTAAAAGTATGTTGTAAATCCATGCAAAATTCCCAATCGATTCATTTTTATTAATTTTTGTTCAAGACGTCATGCACATTCATGGCCATTTGAAGCTGTTATCGTTTATAATGATACCTTGTCCATGAGCTGTCTTACAATGCCGTTCCATTCTCCAGTCTCATGATCGAAAACGCCGTATTTCCCATCAGGTACCAACTGTATTTGGTACTCGAATCCCACCATATTGGCTATTTCTCTCAATAGGTCTATGCAGAAGCCTTCGTATTTCTGCGATGTCGAGTTCTCTTCCTCTTTGATCATCACGTATGGTGTTTCCTAAACACTTCCAGCAATGTAGTCGACGTCAAAAATTATAAATTTATCTGTTATTCAATCAACAGGACAATTAAACAGGATGTCTCACCTGCATGTAAAGAACTGAGTATGCCAAGTACCCAAAGTTTCCAAGTACCCAAAGTACCCAAGTACTGGAAAGTTTCAAGTACCCATTTAGGACCGTTTGTGGATGTTTCTTTGTAAATGGACCAGTTCTATAAATGACTATCAGAGTTCATTGAAAAGAATTTCTGAATGCAAGCACTTGTATACATTTTGTAGCTCTTCAATGGATACCTTAAAAGTTCATTTTTATTTTTTCAAGTGAAGAATTAAATTAAAAAAGGGTTAAGTAAAGAATTAACAATTTCCATAGAATTCACAGTATGGAAGTATGGAATTAGCGTCTTAGAAACCTCGCCATGAAGATTTTCAACATAATTTATTTGTTTTATCCAAATATTTCTGTTTTAGGTCGCTTATCGCTCTATCGCTTGAAGTGGCATTATAAGTGGGAATTGGAATTACACATATGTCGATAGACAACAATAATCACACTTGCATTTTATCAATGAAAAATCATCATATGAAACCGAATTGGTAGAAGATAATCCATCTCACAGAATATTTATTGATGTTATCTAAAAAATTATGAACGATGATCTAAAAAAATTTTCCAAAAAATTGTCTTGAATTCTAGGCACGATTGAGATTGGAGGAGGAGAGAAATTCGTCTTCATCGACTCCAAAATATTCAATTCGACTGCTGAAGAATGACTTCACATCGGAACTTGATTGAATGAATATGAAATTGACTAGAATTAGTTCCATCCCGATGGAGAAGTTCATGGTTCCAGAAATAGGATATTTGGTTGATGGAGTGTGACAGTGAGTGAGGTAAATGAGCTAAGTCGAGATGAGATCAACAAGTGTCTGTGAGACGTTCATTCGCTCTGTTGAAGTGCAACTCGAATTAACAATCCCTTCTGTTGAAGCTCGCACATTGCACAAGATAATATTTGCATGAGCAGAATGGAATTTTCGTTGCAGTGTCTCTCTGAACTTGAAATTTGTCGCACATGTACACTAATGTAACAAAATTATGTTCAGGATTAAAAAAAGGAAACGGAACTTTCCTCCCTTAAATTCTAGAACTTGACTTTTGAACAACTATTTTCGTTTAAGAGAGGACAAGCTTATTTTGAATTATCGATTTACAGCTGATAATTATGATTCACATTTAGGAGAATATAGTTCTCCAGAATAATTTTGATCAAAATGTAGGAAAATAGAGTTCTCCAGACCTGAAAATTCAAGATAATTGAGGATCCCGAAATTCTTGAAATGGGAGCATCAAAATAATTATTGTTAATACCAGCTTAATTATTGTTAATGTCAACTCATTTTTACGTCTGAAATCTGATATTGATCACTGGCTGTAAATGTAATTGAACTTATTCTTGAATAATTCAAGTTAAGTTGTGAAATGTAAAGTTTATTATTAAGTGTGATGCTCAACTAAATACTTACGTGAAGCTCAACAGAGGAAGATTAATTCTTCTCAAAATCTACCATTGAACAAAAACTGTAGTATGTAGTTCAGCACAACATGAAAAATCTAAAAACTATAATATCTGTACAATATCACACAGTAAATTCAAACATGACTAATAAAGTAATAAGAAGCCTCTTCACTCAAATCAGTACAATATCACATAGTACAATCAAACCTGAGTAATAAAGTGACAAGATAACTCTTCTACTCAACAACAATTATTATTGCCATGTCTACTGTATTCGAGGATAATAGTGAATGCTGTGAACATGAAGTACACTAATTAGTTATTTCAACACACAGGAAAAATCATGAAATAAATATCGAGCCTACGTGCTTCATTAGCTGGAGAACCATGCCATTCCATTCGCCAGTGCCTGGGTCCTGAGCGCCATACTTTTTGTCAGGCACCAAATCCAGAATGTAGTCGAAGCCAACCTCCTTGGAGACTCGCTCCAGTAAATCAACGCAGAATCCGTAGAACCTCGAGTTGCCCGTGTAATTTTTCCCGTATCTCATCATCACGTACGGTATTTCCTACTTCATAGAAAATTACATCGGCTAGTTATGGAAACTCATTGCAGTACTGATGTCAACCAAGCCTCATATAGACCTACAGTTCATTGAATGGTGCAGATTCGTATCATCAACTGAATTTCTTTCTAATATCTTCGATAATCATAATTTATCGTAATATTTGCGATCTGAATCTTGATCTGAGAATTAATTTAATAACTTAAAAAAAGGAAGAATCGTATTAAGAATGACGGGAACCTTTATGGTAGATTACTTATTTATGGAAGATTACTTATTTAGATTACCTTTATGGTAGATTACTTATGGTACCTCTACTTATTTTTGCTCAGGGGTACTGTATTTATCAAAATGCTCAAATAATGAAAATCAAGTGCATATTTTGAAAAGGATACTTTGATTAATTTCATTATTTGAAAATTTAGATTACCTTTATATAGACGTATTTTCACTTTCAGGCGGGAGCCTTTCAATGATATAAAGGAGATCGAAGTTAGCGAAGAGCTGATATTAATGAATAACGGAATTCAGCTTGTAGAAACAGGCTCTTCTTCAACAGCCTTAACACAAGCGTAATAATACTTCATAACTTTTATATGAATGAAATAAGGCTAAGAACATATCGACTTCTATAATAAGCAATATTCTCTGATGTATTGTATATATATAGTTGTATGGTCAGGTGATTCTATTTTGGATAAAAATGAGACTGATGGTATATATACTGAGATCTTATGTTATATTGATCTATCAAATAGATAAGATAACCACATTAATTCGGATTATGAAAATTTTAAATCTTCAGTTACGAGAAAACTGTTCGTTACCGGCTGTGGTGAATTCCAAGGTAATTAGATTGGAGAGGTATCAGTCATCGTTCATCTGCGCGTTAGCAAGAATGAAAAACACTATTTCTGACGTCACTTACACCATACACTCCGATTTCAATAGGTAATTAGATTGATAACAGCTGTGGTGTCGCCGACGTCAGAACTCACAGTTTTTTCCAGTCTGGGTGCGCCTGACTATAACCTCTTCAATCTAATAAGCTTAGTGAATTCCAGTTTGGAAATTTTTTTGCTCGGTTAAAGCCAGCTGACTCCAAAACTAATGATAAACTAAGTTCTCGTTACATATCCCTTACATATACATCGACGCGCAATTTCAAGAGGAACATTCCTGTCAAATTTCATCAGAATCTATTGCCGCGTTTTGTCGTAAATGCGGAACAAACATACATTCAAACATGAAGAGAAATGCAAAATCGTCGTCTTGAATCTAGACCTAACCTACGTTCGGTCAATAAGTTCTTATCAGATAAAACATCTCTTAAATATTATGAAGGCAGTTTATCTATTGAGAAGTGAATAACGATAAAAATGGGAATCTCCGGCTCCCACGGTTCACTAGGAAGGGATCAAGTGTGTTTATTTATAGCTTGAAAAGTTGAAATGTTGTGTAATGTACAACCTCTTGAACTTTGAATTGCTCTTTACCCTCCAACACATTCATTTTTCCTCCCCGAAAAAGCTAAAAGCGATATTAAAGGTGCGTTGAAGATGGGGCTGTGTGGTAGCTTGACTTGAAGTTGGGGATAAAGTTTTGCTCTAGCGATAGAATGCTATATGAGACGATCAATCTTTGTGTTTTCTCCATTAACTTGTTCTTTTGTCAAATAAGAGTGTAGCCATTTGGGATAATCTAGGAGCAGTCAACCAACACAACAATAACTCGACAAAGCAAAGCAGGCAACTAGTATCTTTTGTGAAAAGATGAATCTCTACTCTTTTTGCGGAATGCAATTTGCTGTCGCTGGAGAAGGAGAATTCCACGTTCCACCATGTTTTCACCGTGGACCGAAAAGCTTTTTAACTACTGAGATATGTTGTTTTTGAATAGCCACGTTACATACAGAAGACTTGGACCAACATAACATTCCATTAGTAAATTGTGTACTTATTCTTTTCGAATAAAATCCTCCGCATCCTTCTCCCTGCAATAATCATGCGTATGCGGCTGTGGAAGAGGCTGAATTAACACTCATGTCATAATTTGTTGAGTTCGATCTATTATTATTCCAACATCACGAAAAACTTAATTTAGAATCAAGTGCTTTAACAATGATGGAAAACTGGTTCACATTCGATTTAAATGATGATTGAACTATTTCATTCATTTCAGAAATTACCAGAATGAATTGCAATTTCACGAGATAGATTGAAATAGAGATAGGCCTATTGCATGAATTTTTCATATAAATTTTTGCAATGACTGAGACATGTGAATGGTATACATCATGACATATTATGATGAATCTAAAGTGAACTGAATCAAGTGAACAGAACCGGTACTTTAAATGGCCACAATGCAAAAGTTTTTTCAAGAAAATGCATGCTATGCAATAAATGGAAGGGATACTCTCAGGCTATACAAGCCGATACTCTCAGAAAATTGTTATGTACATTTTATTGATGAACTTTGGTTATTTTATTAGTTACATTAATTAAATACACTATTGTGTATACAATTAATGGAACCAAAACGCTTATGTTGAGAGAGTGGGAGAACTTCTTATCTTTGTTCCACTCACACAGAAACCTATATAGGCATTCAATCCAGTGATAACTGGTTGAATTTCAATTTCATTTATTTCAATCTTACGATTATTGCTATGGTTTATAAGCATTATGCAGCACTTCCCCTACATGACCTAGTAATAAAAGTGAATGCCTCACAGAAATGAGCCTCATAGCTATTTGTATTCAGGTGATGCTCTCAGGTGCGAGCGTGTATGGAATGCTGAACAATTCATAATTCTCTGTTACATGATGTCCGCGTCCAAATGACATGAAGTGATTATTTTGTTAGTAGGAGACACGCGGGCATGGAAATTACGCCGGTAAAACATTAATCGTTTTTGGCTGTCAAAGCTTGTTAGAGAAACATCAACCCTTTGACCAACTGATTGCTGGCATTTTTTCATCATCATTCATGCGCGGAAAAAATTCATTCAACACATAAACCCTGACATGGTATCTGAAATGCTATTATAGTCCGTCGCTGCTAATTACTGTTGCCTGCGAACCATTACCTGTCAATAAAACCATGTGCTGGTGATACGTGCTGTCTTTACTTCGATAAGCATCAGAGCTCAAATGTCACGGTCAGGACTATTTGGCTCAGAGAAGCAATAATAACTTTTACAATATACTTTTAAAACGTCCAGCATAATTGAATAAATACAGTATGGTGAAATGTGGACATGATATTACGATGCATCAAATAATTTCAATTTATTCTTTCAACTGTTTATAAGGGTAAAGAAAGAAGAATGATGATTTTTGGAAATAATATGTTCCCAATGATTTGAAACGAGAAAATAACCAATATCATATTGGATCAAGACCTATTGAACATTCTTGACAACATTCTTGATTAGATGAGAAGTTCTTATTTTAGTCCTCTTGGAAGTGTTTCAAGTTCTTGAGACTCACACTCTACATTTATTTTCTCAAGAACATATTATTATCTCTAATGGATCAGTAATTATTAGCGTTGTAAGAAACTGCAATTTGGGATGTTGAATGATAATTTTGAATATTTAAAGCTGAAAAGATTTGGAAAAATCTTCTGATTTCTCATTTTATATAAAAATAATAGAACTGACCAATATTGTGATGACAACAAGAGTGACGTTCATCGATCCTGAGTCAAAGAAAGCGGCTCTATCAGAAATGTTGACTCCGGTGGCTGGACTCCATTCGCCAACTTTGACTAATGAGTGTTGCTTCAATTTCAGCAGATCGAGCTTGAATTGAATTCGTCTGCCTTCCTTGAATTCGATTGGTCCGCTCAACCCCTTCAACTCCACCTGGAATCGAAGATTAAACTCAGTTATCGAGTTAATGAGGACATTCGTCACTTTCCATTTCAGTTTTCAAAACTATATTTCCAATCGTGAAGCTTACACTAAGAAATAATTAGTCCAATATATGAATGTTGAATTTAAAGTCAAGTTTAAAAGTTAAATTTTGTTTGGTGAACTTATAATAAATTGCAATGGAATTAAATTTAGTGGAAAATAATGAAAAGTACTGTGTGAGATAGTGTCGATGAATAGTATGATAAACATTGATTTCAGAGGAACAAATGAGTGAATTCTCACAGTCGATTATCCCCGAACAAGAAACTTAGAGTATCTCATGTTTTTTACATCACTATCAAGTGAAAATATAAGTTGGACAGTTAAAATTATGTAGTATATATGAGTTCTTAGTGTTTTCTATCCAAAATGTTTGTTTTGTTTCTCTAAGTTTGATGTCCACATGAGCTCATAGGCTTGTGCGTGGGTAATGAGATGGATGATGATGAGATATGAAGACTATACTTTTAGTCGGGACCGACGGCTTATTGTCTCATCCGAAAGAGGAGGCCGTAAATTTCGTCTCCTCCGAAAGGCCGTATTTCTGTGTTTGTGCTGGTGGTCAAAATAATAAAAATTCATCAACTAACACAATAATAGTTAATATTATTGTTGTTCCAATGAGTAAAACAGATAATTATTTACCTACTTAGATCTACACACAGAACACGCTCTTTTAAAGTGGAGTTTCTTGACAATAATTCAAGTGATGTTAATGGTAAGTAACACATAGGAGAAGCAATAAACAGCTATAAAAGGATGGTGTATTGGGTTTTTCTGTGGCAATTGTAAAGTTTTCGGAATCGAAAGGAAACGGAAAAGTCAGAGAAGAAAAACTAAAACAAAAGCAGTGGTTTCGGGAAGGAAATGGTAAGCTTTTTCTTTCAGTTCTGATGGCTGGATCTAGAAGGGTGTTGTAAATAACAATTGATTGGATCCTGACCAATCCCAGAGTCTGGCGGCCTTCCAACAATATAAACAGTATTGCCGACAATACTGAACAAGGTCGCTACTGGGAAAAATCTACCCCTTCCCCTCTTTTTCAATACACAGTTGAGCACAAACGTTTCACTGAGTCCAAGCCAACAATACAAACGCAAATATTAATTTCAACATCGATTCTGTATAGTTTTGATAAGGAAGTTTGTCAGTTCTGTCTAAGAAATTCTTGCAATTTGTTGCTTCTGCCAAATTTTTCCTATATAAAATCTCACAAAGTGGGATATCTCGTATCATATACAGTATTCGTTACACAAATAGTTCCTTTAAAATTCTTTGGCAGTATAATATCGATCGGAAAGTAGTAGTCCGTATTGATATAAAAAAGGGTATTGATCCCTCGAGAAGCAGTATTTCTGATTAATCCAGAATATCCATGCCAGCATCTAGTTACTTCAATGTGATTGCACAACACTCATGAATTAAAGGCTCTTCAGAAGCCTGATAAATAGTTATATTATCACCAATTTTGAAAAATACCAGAATGAAAATCCCGGTAAACTCCACAATAAAACTTTCTTAGAAAAATTCTACGCTCTTCAAGCGTTACAATTTGATAAAATGACCTTATATCTTGTTCTAATTTTTCATAGTATCTCAATTCTATAAATTTCAACCACTTTTTTCAATTCTCCCCATTTTCATGGTATTATTGTATGCTATCATCTTGTATCAATACCATTTCAAGCTATCGTTATCCATTTCATGCCATCATCTTGCATCATTACCTAAAGTATCCAAATTTAATAAAATTTTCATTCAATTGGAAATGTTCAACCAATAGGCCTACAAACTTCTAAACTAAACATATTCTAAAGAATATGAAATTGTCGTAGGTAGGTTGAAAGGGTGAATGGCAGGCAGCAGGCCGTTTACAGTCATACAAAGTCAGGCTCTGGCCTGATTCATCCTATAGAGAACTTCCTTTTACGTGAGAAAACTTTGGAAATGAGTAATCCGTGACATCCATCCCTGGGGAACCTGTGCGAACCAGAAAACATCGGCTTACCACCTCCACCTACCCCTCCACCCACTAACCTTCGCAATTTCGTGTCGCTTCTTCAACTGTCGCCTCAAAAGCCGAAACAGTTTCTCTTCTATTTTTGTTTGCACTGCAGAATAAAATCCGGCCGCTTTCTAACTCTACTTCCTGCACGAATCAATCTCTTTGATAGGAGATCAGGAGATAGGAGATGTGGGGTTTTGTCGAATAGTTCGCGAAAAGCCAAAGATTGATCATAGTGGTTCTGAGAATAGTTTGAGAATTCGATTTTTATATCCCAGATTGGATAGGAAAATGATGAGAATTATATACTTAACGTGGTGCTCGAGAAGGACAATATTTAGCGTATTGAGTACTTCAGAGACGTTTTACTTACGAACTTGAGAACTACTCATATTCATGACTATTCACTCTATGTTTAGTATCAACAACTCTCACATTGGTACAAATTTATCAGAATAATAAAATAATTATGTTAGATACTCAATATCAGAATCAACACGAATGTTATTATATAAGAGAGAAATTCCAAAACTTACACTTAATGTGAATGCCAGCTATCTTATCTTTTTACAGTGTTTATATCTTGGTTCTACGCTACATATATGAGAAAAAAAAATTCTGTACATAATTGGTATGAATTATGAGAAGCATTACATTATGAATAACAAAGATTAAATAAATACTTTATGATAGAAGACGATTTGTATTTCACAGTAAATTTTGTAAATCACTTACTTTTTTGGCACAGTGAAGTGGGATACATTTCACCTACTGGTGTTGTTATTTATATAGATAGTAGCCTATCCGTTACTTGCAGTCAGCTGTTACTGGGTGGAGTGGCCACCGGCTTATCTCTGAACTTCAATTGGGAGGGGGTTCAATGCGACCTGTTGGCCGTTTATCGCAGCCCCAATTCCAGCTTTCCACAGTTCATTGAGGGTCTCTCTGCCTACTACAATAATGAAACCCGTCTATCTAAATTATGTATTTTTGGTGGAGATATAAATTGTATCTTCTACAACCTACTTATCCCTTACGTGACGATTACTTGGACACGCTCTGTGAGGCAAATCTGATACCACGTATAGAAAATATAACGAGACCGGACAGCAATAGCTGTTTAGATCATTTTTTTATTAGGCCGAAAATTAAATTTATTGCAAGATCGGTTGTAATAGAGTCGGCAGTGACGGATCATTTCGCCACTTGTCTGATTCTTTACAACCGAGAAAATAGAAGATCTGAACAGCAGGAGGTGAAATTAATACGTAACTGGCTCAACATTAATGTTTCTATAGCTAATCAGAACTGGGATCATGTAACTGATGAAACTGATATAGACTTGTCTTCAATAAATTTTATTAGCACACTACAAAATATAATATCAACTAATACCGTTGAAGTTAGGACTAATGCAAAAAATTCAAGGCTTAAGCCTTGGATCACCTATAGTTTAGTAACCTCCATCCGCAATAGAGACAAACTTAGAAAACAGACACAGAATCAACCTTTCAACATTGCTCTTAAAAACCGATATATACGATACAGAAATGTCCTTCACTCAACTATAAAACGAGCTAAATACAACTATTATAAAAATAAAATTAATACAGCAGAAGGAGACCCTCGAAAATTCTGGTCTGTTGTCAGTGAGATTTCTGGTCGACCCCTTGGTAAAGATAGGTTTCCCGTTGACGCTTTCAATGATGGCAACCCTGCTCCTCCCTCAAGAGTAAAAGATATCTCCAACGACTTCAACCAATTTTTTGCCTCTGTTGGAGCGCGACTAGCTGCGGTCATTCAACCCTCCGGTCCATCTGAGGTGAGGGACTCGGACTATGCCATTGATGCTGTGTTTGAGCTTCGTCCTGTTACTGAGCATGAACTACTGAGAGTTGTGGGTAGCATGAAGGGGCGTTCTGCGCCGGGTTGGGACTCAATTCCAACTCAGCTGCTGAGAGAAAATGTACATGGGCTCCTCATCCCGCTTCTACATATTATTAACCTTAGCATTTCCTCTGGCAAATTTCCTGAGTCTTGCAAATTGGCAAAAGTTATACCTATCTATAAATCCGGCTCAAAATCAACTATAAGTAACTTCCGACCAATCTCCCTTCTGATTGCTTTATCTAAAATACTTGAGAAATGTGTAAAAATCCAAGCCAATAACTACTTAGACAGTAAAAATTTAATTTCTAACAACCAGTATGGCTTTAGGTCCTCAAAAAACACATCTGATGCTCTTTTTGAAATTAACAAGTACATTACCACACAATCCAGTAGTAAACAGATATTAATTACCTTTTTAGACCTAGCCAAGGCCTTCGATTCAATAGATAGAAATATACTCATCACAAAACTTGAAACAATTGGCTTCAAAAACACCACCTTAAGATGGTTTAGAAGCTACTTTGAAGATAGAAAACAGATAATATACCTGAATGGCACAGCCAGCGATTCCACTGTTGTCGATTATGGAGTGGTACAGGGAAGCACCTTGGGCCCTCTACTTTTTCTCATATACATAAATAACATATCAAGGTTGAGCCTACATGGGAAATTATTCCTCTTTGCCGATGACACGGCACTTGTGTCGACAGGCTGCACATGAACTGAAACATTTAATAATGCTTCTTCCGATCTTGTCAAGCTCAAAAATTGGTTTGACAACAATGTTTTATCAATAAATATTTCAAAAACAAAGTGTCTACCTATATTTCACCGTAATAACCCTGGACCCAGAGTGCTCAGGATGCATTCTTGTGGTGATCCATTCTCAAATGAATGTAACTGTCCTGCTATAGAACAAGTATTAGTTTACAAATATCTTGGCAAAATATTTGATCACAAGTTGAGTTGGGTGGCCCATGTGCAGTACCTCAGACAAAGGTTGCGAAAAATGAATTACGCCTTTGCGTAACAGCTGGGAAGGGTCTTGAGTGCTGCACACTGTCGGCCAGTCTATTGTGCTTATGTGCAGGCGTTGCTTGAATATGGCATCTTGGCGTGGGGTGGTGCCTCTTTGAATGTTCTGCGCCCTCTTGCAATTTCACAGAGAGCAATTATCAAAACACTTTTAGCCAAAAATCATAGATACCCAACACATTTACTTTTTCAGGAATTTCCTGTCTTGAATATAAAACAACTTTTCATAAAAAATCTATTAGTTTTCATCAAAAAAAGTAACTTTGTCTTTCCTGAAATTCAGCATGTTTACCCCACAAGAAACAGATTGCATATAAATATTCAATTTCCCCGATTAGGTAATTCTATTCAACTTGGAAGCTGTTTCCATTTAGCACATTGGCTTTACCGTAATATTCCGGCTGAGATTTCAACAACTGAGGGGGTCAGCGTTGCCGTCTATAAGCGAAGAGTTAGTAGGTGGCTGCTCTGCATCGGTTCAGATGCTGCAGAGGCTCTTTTACACTCACCTTACAGATAAAATATTACAATTTACGCGAAATTAAATTAAATATTTCACACAATATCATTTAACAAAGCCATTAGACTACTGCCAACTCAGCCCTTGAACGCCGTCAAGCTGAAATAAATGTTTTTTTTTGCCATTCAATGTTCATTATCTATTATGATATTAAGAATATTTTATTTTCATTTTATTAATATTATATATCATTACCGGTACTTTATGTTATTTTTATTTTACCATTACTTATTGTGAATTTTCATTACTAGTGTTTACCTTCTGTCTGACAACTTATGCAACTCCTCCCTGCACACGGACTAATCATCCACGCAGGGAGAATATTCATGTAATCTGAAACACCTGTATTTTTTTGTAAATTTGTTAAATTGATGAATAAACGAATTTGAATTTGAATTTGAATTTGAAGAGGAGCTTCGATAAATTTACTGTGAAATACAAATCGTCTTTCATCAAGAAGTGTCTCGTCATGAAAATCAACATAGATAAAATTAATCATTTTAAATTATATGGTTTTACGAGTATTTGACACCAATTATATTGTTGAAATAACTTTTTTTAGGCTGTCGGCTTGGATGGCGTTCGATTCCAAATTCAAATAATTCACTTCTAATGGTCGTAGCCGAATAGGTAGCAGTTGCGTCACGCTCCTATTTATTTATATTGCCTAAATTCTCTAATGGTGAGCATTGACGTTCCGGTTCCTAAACCGTTCCACCTGTGGACTAAAATGTATCTATCAATGTTCCAGAGATTCCTCTCCTGGAACAGTCAACGGTTTTAACGTTCTATCCAAGCTCAAAAATAAGATGAATCGAAGTTCAAGGGATTTTTTATGGAAGTAAAACGATTTATTTATAACATCAACTAAGGTGACATCAGCTTCATCATGAATATATTAAATAGTTGGTTCTATCTGAAATTAACTTAATATGGTTCGTGTTGAATAAATGCAAATTAAAGATGTCACCGTAATGCTCATCAAAGTTGGTATTTCTCTGCAGAACTGTACTAAACACTGATTGAAGAGGAGTAGTAATGCTCTCATTGACTAGGAAATGGAAGAAATGTTCAAATCTAGGTTTATAAGAAAAGCATAAAATCTAACTATGTTTTCAAATTATCAATTTGTAGTACCAACAATAGAATTCACAGACAGCGTTTTATAGTAGTGTACACGTCTTTTGACACGAGGATTTATTACTTCACCCCATTCCACAATTTTCTGAATCAATCCACTTAATTCTTCTGGAATAGCGGTCCAAACTTCGATTCACTATCATCATTGGAAATAAGTAATACTCATATTATTCCTCTATGCTATCATCTAATATCAGAATGCGGAGGAAAATTATTGCAAAACTCATGAATAAAACTCACCACTGTTATTAAAGGATTCTTCAGTGCACCGCCAACTCATCATGAACAGGAAATTTGATCAAAATAGAATGTCAAGCTCCAATTGTGTACACGTTCAACACAAGGGTGGAAAGGGGAAATACATCATTTTTCTTGGAAAAATTTGCAGTCTCTTCTATTATTCAAATCCACTCCACTTTCCTGACATGAGAGCTGTTATCCCAAAATGAAGCTTGTAGAAAAATAGGTGAATGAATTTTTCAAACAGCTCTACCATCAATTCAGGTGGGAAGCATTTCCCTTGAGCACCATTATTGATGAATTTTTCTCACTGCGGTTTTCAACTCCCTGTGGCTTTCCAATGTTATGAAAATAAGTTATTTTGTGGAATGAGGTATGGTAGTGAGTTAGATTCGGTATCTGATCACTGAATTATGAATTTGAAATCCTCCATTTATTATTTATGAGGCTAGTACTCATCACATTCTCATCACATTTCAAATACTCATAACTCATTGTGGTTGTTTATTGGAATATTAGAGTTTTAGAAATACATACCTCTTCATTAAGAGTGTATTATGGATAAGCAAGTGCTTATGGAGAGTCAGAATTAGATTAAAAAATTGGAAATTCAATTGGAGAATGCTTATCTGCTAATAGTAAGAAAACTTTCGAACTTAACATTCTTAAATCCCTGATAAAAGAGCATACAATATATTATTTATAAATATCATTATAATGTCGTTGCATTTGAAAAAAACTGACTTTTCTACTACATAATAATTTGAAGTGGATGATTGATAGGTTAGACCAAAAGCAATCACTTCTTAAAAAAAATTCGCTCCGGCAGCTGGCGGTCGGAAAGAGTGCATTTCAAATGCAATTCTATGATGGCTCAAATCATATGACTTATAATGATCTATTCAGGGTATGAATTCAAAGGCGCCGTTTTCGAAAAACCCATGAAAAACACAATTTTCGGCATTGTGTTATTCGCCATTTTCTCCGCCATTTTTGATTGGATTTCTTTCGTTGATGGCTCAAATTGTAGGGAATAATAAGGGTATTATACACACCAATTTTCAAAACGATCACGTTATTGGTAGATTTGTAGTGATTTTTTAAAATTTTCATTCCCTAATTTCACCCCCTTAGACCAATTAGGCTGGTTAACGAACTTGACCGAGATATTAACACTAATGATTTTTGTGCAAAATTTGGTCGCTCTCCGACAAGCCCTTCGGGAGTTATCGTGTTAACAAAAATCTGTACATATATCTATATCTATATAAGCGAAATGGCACAGACTGACTGACTGATTCATTCATTCATTCATCACCAGAACTAAAAATCCACTGAACCGAATGCGTTCAAATTTGGCAGGCATGTTCAGTTGGACGTTTAGACGCGCGCTAAGAACGGATTTTAAAAACTTTTCAGGAATACGCTAAATATTTGAGTTTTTCTATACTTTTTCGGCGTTTTCTCAGTTTTTTCGAGAACCAATTGGTAGAAAATGTTGATATTTGGTGGGCAGGTTCAGATGAGGTCTAGAAATGTTGTGTTGAAAAATTTTTGAAATCCGTTCAAGATTACGCCAGTAATCAGGTTTCCAAAATTGTAGATGTATTGCGGGTTGCATATCTTCCGCCTTGATGCGATCAATCCTTATTGTAAATTCAATGGTTCAGCGAGATTAGAGATGAACTAATTTGGAAGATATTGAATCAAGTTTCAAACTATGTCCGATATACTTCCCAAGGTTACGCTTAATATCAGCGTTTTACTATTTTTTGGAATTTTTCTAGAACAAATTGGCATAAAATGTTGAAATTTGGTAAACAGGTCTAGATTAGGTCAATAAATGCTGTGTTCAATAAACCCCCTTCTGAACGGAATTTGCAGGCGAGCGAAGCGAGCCTGTTTGTCTCAGCTGACACTGGCAGAGGTTTTGCAGGCGAGCGAAGCGAGCCTGTTTGACTCACACTGCTGATACTGGCGGGGGTCCAGGGGGCGGAGCGGAGCCCCCTGGCTAGACGGGGAAGGCGAGCGAAGCGAGCCTGCCGGCTAGTAAATATATATTTTATATATATATATATACATATATATATATGAATTTGCACGGACATCAGATTCCTGTTCTAGGGGCTCAGAAACGTGTAAAAAATATATCACATCGTAAATTTTCGATTGTATATTTGGGGCAAGACCAATAGTGCATTTTTTCAAATGAAATGCACTAAAAGAGGCATTGAAGTTCATAATCGCTATCGTATGAATGTGCATAGCTGACGACATGAAGTTAAATAAAACAGCAGATGTTGGCAATCAGAGTTATCATTTAGCTCTGCCTTGATGATGATTTAGAAACCAAAAGAGATAACAGATGCTTTGCATTAAATGTATGTTACATCACACACAAGAGATAGACTAAACCGCCTACCTTCTGGAGTAGTTATAGGCTATAGCTGTGAAGGACAATAGTTTTTATTCTGATTCGATATTTCGGTCTTGAAAAAATTATGGTTTGTGTGAAGTCTTGATCGATATGGAAGAGAAAGAAAATAGGTTTAATATTATTCCAGTCACATAATGTAAAGCTGAAAAATTCGTGCTGCTACAATAGGGAATTGTGAAGGAACGTGATTTTAAGAGAGAATTTGAGATAATAAGCAAAACCAGATTTATGAGTCTTTCCCGTATTTTTTCTCCTATAAATACGAGAATCATCCAAATGATAAAGAGAAGAATATTTTTCTAATTCCTCAATATAGAAGTCAAGTTTTATTATTATACTTTTCAAACAATGTGAAATAGGTTGCTACGGATACAGACAATCATGTCAATTTCAAGACTAGTGACTGTACTTTGATGATAATAATTAACCTACAAGTTTCAAGACAGTGTTGTCCACTTCTATGAGCGCTTATTACAGCCAACATAATTTTTTATTGTTCTAAACTATAGATGGACAGATTCCCATCTTCCCAACTATCACTCATTCTTCCGATGAACTAATCATACAACCGCTTTAAAGATCATAAGGTTGGAATTTTATAGAAAAAGGAATGAATACCTTCTTTGCTGCTCCGTTTCAGAAAATGATGAAAATCTTCTTGGCAAACCTTCACTTCATCAACAATGAGGCAAAAAGTAATCTATCAGGTTCAGCTATTGTTTGCTTTCTCGATCTTTCGCTGGAACGCAATTTTCCCAACATTCCGGTGTATTCGTTCAGGAAGTGATCATTTACCACAAAGACCCTTTATTTTTCTTTTGCCAGTTCTGGATAACTTGAAACTCCATTATATAAGTTAATTCAATGGAATATTGGAGGACTAAACTAGAATGAAAATTATAACAACTAACCAATAACATGAATAACATGGTTAAATCTAGACTGTTTCTTCTTCCATACTTAAATTTATTATTCATTTTTCAATAATTATCACACTATAACCAAAAGAAATCAATTCAGTTTATCTATTTGAAAAGTAATCCAAATAATTGGCAGTTTTCCCAAGCAATAGGAAATGATTATATGGGGGGATGTATAATCCCCTATAATGCAATATAGGGGATGATTATAAGTATGCTATTATAGAGAATAGTGAGCTAATAGTGAGTTTGTTCTCTATTAAAAAAATTTTGAGTGTTGAAATGTTAATTTTCAATTAATTTATACTACTGATATTTGACAATTTTGGGCTTGAAACTTTCATTTATCTTCTAAAATATTAAAATTTTCGAAGTGTTTGTTTGTAGTGAAAATTTATGACTGTGAAAGAATAGCAACAAACATAACCTAGATTGTATTCTAAATTGGAAAAGGGACAGTTTTGGGCTTAAGCTTGTTGATCCTTACCATAAAGTAATATTTGTAAATTAGTCAATAAATAATAATAGTATATTACTAGTAGACTATCAAGGAAAATTGAATGATTTCATATACTTATTAAGCCAATGAACAAGTCTAACGTTATTTTACAGTGAAACAATTTAATATTTGATTGGCATTTCAAGCAACTGCTCATTAAGTGCTGCATGGTTCCTGGATAACATGATTGGGTGATTATGAGAATTTATTCAAATACACATCAGTTGTGGGAGCGTGATGTCCACATCATCACATTGGCTCCAACATCAGCACAAACACACGAACTGGAAGGGAGCGTGATATTTGGGCGAATTTGAAAACACATACATGCTAGGAATAAGAAGTAGAGCAACGATTTTGTAGAAGAATCGAATCATCTCCGCACACTATTGGTTTGAACATTTATCTGATTCTTATATAGAGAAAGTCAAGACGAATCCTCTCTCGAATGTGATCATCAATCAACATCACTTGTTTCCGAGTGTCATGTATCTTCGATATTCCAGGCTAGCTAATAGAAGGAGGGGATTCTTCCTTTTTGAACTTTGGAGTTTTCAGATGCAGTAAAGATTTCATTCTCAAAAGGTCAGTTCAAATTGAACGGCAATGGAAATGGAACTAATGAGGAGTCGCTAGTATTAATCTAATTATGATTGATTCAGTTAATCATTCTAATTGATTATAATACTTATAATATAATCATATCAATTATAATATATTATGACTTTCCATGTTTAAAATTAGATTGCACCGTGAGAATCATATACATAATTATTATACAAACCCAATAGAACTATTTAAAAAAAAATCAGTTCCAAATTTTCAAAAAAAAAAACAGCTCAGGCACTTCCGACATCTATGGATGTTGAATTCCCCCCTCACAAAACTAAACCAGATATTAATTGTTTCTTGAATGAAATAAGTATCGTGTTCTATAGAAGAATTACAATATTTAATTAAATTATTTCACTAGGATATTTAAACCCCGTAGTGAAGCACGTGTACCTGCTAGTTGATCAATCTCAAAAATGAAAGATTCAAAATAATTTTATATGGGGCTTGTCAAAGGCAAAATCTCCTTTCAAACAACGGTAGAGGTGAATCGTCATTCATCAAGAGGCTACCCACTTTGATAGGCTACCCACTCAAGGCGCAAATACTTCGTAATGAGGAGAACATATTAAAACATTTCTACGACAGACTGTTGAAAAAGGTACCTGAAAATTGAACGTGAGTTGCAAACAGGTCTTTGAAAATTTTTCAACATCATTTGCCAAACGATCTCGCCCAAAAATATCAAGGAATGTGCTAAATAAGTGCCTTCGGCTTGCAAAAAGAGACTTTTTGATGCTAAAAATTATTTCAAGACGCTTTTTGGTATCTATTAAAATTCGAATGAACATCGAACGAGTTCGTTTTAAAGTCAAAAAGGTCAATGATTCCCATAAATCTCCAGTCTGCTGGTGCAATCAGTTCAATACGGTTGATTCGGCCTAAATTTAGTTCGAGATTAATTGGCGATTGATAATGAAGTGTAATTAAGTTCGAATGATCGATTATTAAAAAATTTTTAATGTTAATAAAACTAATACTATTGAAAAAATTGAATATCAATATTTCAATCTCTTATTCATTCATTCATTTATTAGAGTAAAAGATACACAAAATGAGGAGAGAAAAAACATGCAATCGCCCAAAACTTCTTCAATTCCTAATATTCAGTCACATTGTAAATAGTTCGAATTTTCAGGTTAAGTATGGATTCTTGTTCCACCCAAAGTTTCCACGCCAAGAAAAGATAAGAATCCGAAGTAATCGATTAGTTTTGGATTCTTAAAAGATTCTGGGACGAATTATTAGTAGATTCTAGAATTAGCCTATTCTGGGACGTGGAAAACAGTTTGTTGCAGGAACCATTCATAGAAGACAGGAATCACAATAATTTATAATATGTTTTAGGCCTACTTGAGTGTAAAACTTTTTCCAAATTTTCATAGAATTATTCCAACCAAACCTCTTATTATGATTAGTCCACAGTAGATAAGAGAACATATGTTCTTGTTTACTGAATGGAAGCAGTTCAATAATAATTAATCCAGGAGGGATGTATAGGCTATTATTTAGAAAAATCACCCAGCAAACCTGCACTTACAAAGCCTTTTTCACAGGTTCATCCAGTACAAACCTTAATCTACAAGTGCCTTGTACCAGAGATCATCAAGCTTTGTTATTTTGTTAGTCTTTGCTTAAATGTTTGCAAAAACTGAGAAAAGACGTCATTACAATATAATTAACATTGCGAAATCGTCTCTTCTCTCACCCATATACTAGATACTGAATACAAGTGGATTCCTCGTAGTTTCCCTTCATCCAGTCATGGTATTTGTCAGTGCTAGAAAGAGTGTCGTTTTTCCGTTCTGCTTTCTACGTGGAATTCTATTCACGCAAGAGAATACCACCCGGATAAGTTGACTTGAAAAAGGAGAGCCATCTTTAGCGTCTATTTCACCACAGTTACGCACTAACGAGCTGTCTCTCTTGAAGTCTCGCGTTGGGGGAGACTCTGGCACAATGTCTCTTTAAAGTCAGACGAGCAATACTTGAAAAATGCATCAAAATGACTGCAGGGAGTGTAAGTCAAAACTCATTGCGCAGTTTTTTTTGCATTTTTCTGAAATTTCTTATTGGAGTCTATACAGTATTAGTCAAATAATAAGGTACAAGTACTGCGCAGCTAGACAAATTTATCACTTTAAAACTCTAATCTAGTATTATGTATATTCACATTTCTTTATGCATCGTATGACTTTAAAATCAAGATTGAAACTACATTTAATTTATACTGTAGCGAGATATTTGAGACTGATAGACGAATCAGACAGGATCACGTCCGCATAAAGAAGTAAAGTGAGGATGAATTGATTCTTCTTATTCAGGATAAATTCGAGAGATTTGATTAGATCTGCAGTGAGTTGTAACTGTCAATAGAATCTCTAATATGAGAAGCATGCATGTGTTACCTCCTTGGTTTTCTGATTGGATTGAAAATTGCTCATTGTTCTGCTTATTATGATACACTTGAATGTGGTTTGTCGGTTTGGGTTTTTGAATTTTTAATTTTAAAAATACCATATTTTCACTTTGGAACAGAAAATGAAACGAAAAACTACAGAAAGTCGCAAAACATGATAATTTAGTAGTCTAAATAAGAAATTGATTAGGAATCGAATGTAGAGAACGTGAAGAGAATATAGTGAAATACAATAAGTATAAGGAATAACAGTACTTATTAATCCTATCAATATCTGGTACCGAGCTTTGCTCTGAAGCTGCGGCCGAACTGTTGAATTACATAGGATAAATATGTTATTGGAAAAAAAAATCAAAATTGATATGATCACCTATTGCAATTTTTTGGCATGAACATGTGTTATAGACTTGAATTTACTCCAGCTGGATAGTTTTGGTCAGCTAACGATAACAGCCATTATACGCAGTACTTGGTAATATGCCTGAATAACGATTATTTATTTCTCCTATTAATCCTGCCAGAGAGTTTTCCAAGACATGAGACCTGGTGCAATCTTATTTTTCCATCACGGTTATATTACATTTTAAATTTCGAGGAAATCGAAATTGATTGCTATTATATTAAGCAAGTAATTTCTGTATGTATGTATGTGGAACCACGGATCTAGAAAACGGCTCTAACGATTTTCTTGAAATTTGAAATGTAATATAACCGTGATGAAAAAATAAGATTGCACCAGGTCTCATGTCCGGGAAAACTCTCTGGCAGGATTAATAAAAGAATTAAATATTCCTCATTCAGGCATAATAGCAAGTACTGCGTATAATGGCTGTTATCGTTAGCTGACCAAAACTATCCAGCTGGAGTAAATGGAGTTACATTCAAGTCTAAAACACATGTTTATGCCAAAAAATTGTGAGAGGTGATCATATCAATTTTGAATTTATTTTTTACAAGGAGGTTCCTTGATTGTTTTACAAGGAGGTTCCTTGATTTTTTACAATAACATATTTATGTAATTCAGCAGTTCGGCCGCAGCTTCAGAGCGAAGCTCGGTACCAGATATTAGGATATTAAGTGAGTAATTTCTGTATGTATGTATGTATGTATGTGAAACCACGGATCTAGAAAACGGCTCTAACGATTTCCTCGAAATTTGAAATGTAATATACCCGTGATGGAAAAATAAGATTGCACCAGGTTTATTGTCCGGGAAAACGCTCTGACAGGATTAATAAGAGAAATAAATATTCCTTCAGGATTCTTCAAGAATGATCCTATGCTGTTATGAATTTATCTATCTACAGATATAAACTGTGCAATATCCATATTGTTTTTTTGTTTTTTTTGAGGTTGATGCCCACATGGGCTCTTGGCCTGTGCGTGGGTAATGGGAAGGATGATGATGAGAGATGAATGGACCTACTGCTTTAGGTGGGTTCCGAACCACCGGGAAGCGATTTTTGAGGCTCATGAATTGAATTCAGAGGAACCGGTCACCGTTACAACAGTGGTGGTAGAGGCACGTCGCTTATCTAATCTCACCGATTAGACACTCTCCACCACTGGGACAAACCGCTTCCCAAGCTGATTCGTTCAGCTATCCCAAGTACTGCGTATAATGGCTGTTATCGTTAGCTGACCAACGCTATCCAGCTGGAGTAAATGGAGTTATACATTTAATTCAAGTCTATAACACATGTTCATGCCAAAAAATTGTGAGAGGTGATCATATAAATTTTGATTTTTTTTACAATCAAATATTCATGTAATTCAACAGTTCGGCCGCAGCTTCAGAGCGAAGCTCGGTACCAGTTATTGATTTAATACAAGTAAAATTTTCCATTTATTCATCTATTCATATAGCCCATTTACAGCCTACAACTGGCGGCTCGTGTCCACGAAACAGGCGAAGTACTGTACAGTAAAAGATACGACCACCACCTGTTTCTTGGGCATGCGCCTACAGTTGGAAATATTACGACAGTGAGATCCATATTCACTTCGTATAACCTTAGGCCTATTCTTGTATGAAAATTTAGAAACTTGAACATAATGATTTTAATTAGACAGGATGAAGTCGAGAGATTCGATTAGATCTGTAGTGGGCTGCGAATATTAATAGAAATGATCATGTGAGAAGCTACTCATCACGCTTGAAAAATAAGTGTCTGAAGATCACTTACAGAGTTGATGTAGTTGATGAGAGACAATCCACCATCCCACGGCATTTCGGCATCACACGAGACATTAGCGGGGACTAGCGAATGACTCTGCTCCAACGTTTGGAGACCGACAGCGAAAACCAACACTGAATCATACATCAGGGCGGGGCCAGCCTGTGAACAAGTTGAGAAAATATTTAAAACAAATAATTCGACGATTGAAAGGTGAAAATTATCAATTTTTACTATTTTTCTGATCTAATGATACATATAATTGAAGAAATGAAGATACAATGTATGCTCTTGGATACTTCGATTTCGAAAACTGTCAAGCAGAATTATTGTTATCTAGTCGAATGATTGTTATTCCGAGAATTTAATAATGTTAAGCCGAGTTAAACCGAAACTGAGTATAAAATGAGTTGCTGGCTAGTTTAGCTATAATCCTCAATTGTTGAAATATTGTGTTCTCTGGAATATTTTCCCTATTATCTCAATACCCGTTCAAGTGAAAACCTTCTATCTGGTTTCATTGATTGTCAGTTTTAAAATTGTGAATGAATTTATGTTTGCAAATGCCCAAAAGTATCAAGTGTATGCATTTTGAACATGACAAGAATTAAGTACATTGGATTCATTTTCATTCGACCCTATTCTGGAATAGCTGTTCTAGAAACGAAAAGTTGAAAAGGGTTTTGGCTTTGTGGCGAAATTATTTATCATATCCAACAAAGAGACCTCTGCATTCCAGAACACTTGCCTCTAATAGCTTGAGAGGGATTCACTTCAAGATAACCGAGTGTACGCTCATGACACAAAATATGTGTTTTCATAGGGCTCCACTTATTTTGAATGAGGAACATTGTTCCAGAATGTTCCTTAGAATTCGCGCAATATAGCAGACTATTCCATTGCGCATTTATATTCATTCCGCGTACCGATAAGCTTAGGAAAGCTGGCATCAGACTCTTTCCCTCATTCAGTTGAACGCTCTATGGCATATTGCTTGTTTTTTGTGTTTACTTAAAGTATTGCTCAGTTGAAATTCATGCTTGATGATCGTTTCCACTCACTCTCAACCTACTTTCCAAAGTGAAAGGGTAGAAAACCAATCCATTCAACGTAATTCGACCATCTCTTGAATTACCACGAGATATGACAGCGCAATTCGGTAGAGGAGCGTTTTGGCCATAGTTCCGAGACCCGCACTGAATTTCGAAAGTTGATTGATGGATGAGAAAATAAAACTCTCATCCTTTCCTCATATCTTTCGAGGAACAAAAGTGCTTCGCATTTAGCCTATAGCGTCCGTGTTCTGATCGCGGTTCGCTGTATAGTCTGTACAAGCAAAGAAGACTCTCTGGTAAAATCAGAAAGTGTTTTTAGCCCGGTCAATATTGATTGAGAAAATATTGATTTGGTCTCAATCGTAGAATACACTCTGATCTACAATTTGTGACCTAATCAATATTTTTTGAACCAATATTGATCGAGCTAGTGTCATTTTCTCATCTCGCCAGAGGGTCTTCTTTGCTTGGACAGACTGAAGGTGGACTTTTATTTTTGCCTTTTACAGTCACACGCTCTTCAACGAGAGCATTAATGGGGTTTAATAATCTTAATCCAATAATATTTACTGATTTGAAAAAGTATATTCTGAATTTTTTGAAAACGTTACTTAGACACTGATGCGGATTTTATTTTTGTAGCTCACAGAATAAAACAAAATTTTTGGTTGATCAGCCATTATTTGAAAATTAAACTTAACACTTAGGACTATTTCAGAATTGATAGATATAAATAGAAATAAAATACCCTTTTCAACTTAAAATTTTTATTTTCTTCACAAGCTCCGAAACATGTTTGTGAAAAATAATATTTTTAAAGTTTAAAAGAGTATTTGATTTTTATTTATCTATCAATAAAACACAAACATGGAGTGATTATTAGTGGTTATAGATGGAATGAAAATAGTATGCTATTAGCCGTCTTATAAGAATTATAAGGAAATAGTATGCTATTAGCTGTCTTATGACTATTATAAGAATTCCTATGATAAGAAATACTGTAGAAAATCAGACTATTCAATGTTTTCAGTGCAAGGAAAATAAACTCGGAACTTTGACTATTTGACGATCTTTATCAATATAGTATTGATGAATACCATAAATGCTTTTACAAACTCGTATAGAATGTTGACAGTCCTTAATTCATAAATAGAAGATAACATAATATCAATTTTATGAAATCTGAAGTACTATAAAATAAGTATTAGAACAGCAAATTATTAAAATCAATTTGATTCACAAGTATTAGAAGTTTCTTAAATCCTTCTGATTATTTATTAGCCTATTAGGTTTTCAGGGATCAATGTACCTGTATTACAGAAGTCTTGTTCAGAGGACTATGTCCCGTCGGCTTGAAGCGTTGCATGTCTTCAAGTACTCGACGAACATTCACATCTTCTGCATCCACCATTCTGAAAGCCGTCATGTTGACGAAGTTGTACTTGAAGTCCTCCAAATCAAATGTTTCAATATCCTGGAAATGATTAGCTTAAGAAGGCTTCATTCTTCAAAAAACTTCTTTAATATACGAGTTACAATGTATGTAAATAAGTTACAATGTAAACTGATTTCAAAATACCTGTACTTTTGAGGCAAACCCTCTGTGATATTGAGGTACTTAAATTTGACTCTAAACAATTTAGGAATCTATTTTGTCATTTTAATTTGAGTCTATTCCATTATCTATTGAAAAAGTTGAATATATATCCTATCCATATACCCTATCCTATTCATGTAATTGTTCTCACGAACCTGTTTAGGAGTAATAAATATCATTAATTATAAAAATATCATCATATATCATTAGAAGTGTTTTAGGCTAAGCTATTTATAGGAAATTGATGAGTGACATTGATTTTGTTAAGCTCAGGACCTATAATTCATCACTAAAATTCTTGCTAATATGATACGAGCGTATCAATCTGGTTTCTTCAACGGTTTCAGAGTCTGTCACAAATATTTATGAAGCCATCACTTCCAACAGGTAATCAATCATGAGGGAGAAATGTCATCCTCACTTCACCATCCTACCGAAGTGGTTAATTTGAATAAAGCTTGAAAAAGTATTCCAGTCACTGAGAACAGCCAACCGTATAACGGCCGTAGAACAGCAGTAAGAGGATACAGGCATAGATTAGATATTTCACGGCCTGACAGCTTAGTTTTTAAGCTTTTCAGCCCAGAATATCATTTCTCATTCAGGAACCGCGTGGATTTGAGTGAATTTGTTATTATTGTACTCCTAAAAAGGCTAGTGTACTCTAGCTCAATCAAAATTTATTTTGGGTATATTTCATTCTGACCAACAAAATTAAGTCTGGTAAATGACACTTTAATCTATTTTTATGAAATTTAAAGGACCTCTCATGAGAAAATTATAAACCTGTAATATTATTATAGTTATAAATTTGTTGAGAATAAGTGATAAAAACTGAATGAGAGATACTCACAAAACTAGTGAAGAGGTAATGATATTTGTAATCATTCATTTGTAGTTGTAGAATCTGCAAATGAATTATAGAGGAGATTATTTGGAATCATACCATGCAATTCTAGTCACAAATAATATAAATAACACCAAGCGTTCATAAACTGAGATAATTGATGAGTTTATGTTACAATTAGGGCTCTATAAAAAGGGCCCTTTTTATAGAGCCCTAGTTACAATGATTTGGATGCTGCTACGCGTCCGCTAATGCGTAATCTCTATTATCAGCTTATTTCACAAAGTTGGATTTTATTTGTAACAATTCTCTACCCTTTAATAATAATTATGAGAACTGGCTGGTTCGGGGCCGGTCCGATCGGTATAACTCGCAACACATCCTCTACTGGCATACCTACCAGATTTTTGACACTTCATTATTGAAAATATTTATTCATTCACGATAAGTGGATACATTTGGATATATAAATATCTAGTATTTTATTGAAAACATGGATAAGTGCCATCATATCAACTTCACAACTAAACAAGAAGGATCAAGATAACTGAAAAAAATAAAAAATTAAATGACAATTTGTAAATTGTAACAAATTACAATTTCACAAATTAACAAAATCAGTTTATTATTTCTCTCTAGACAAAAGAGATAAGTACAGAGAAACTCCCACATCCGAAACGACAAGAAGTATTTATAGGCCCTTATAGGCATGAGCCTGAGTTGAAAAGGAGAGTGAAAATGGGAAAAATCTGATAATAGAAGACAATTAAAGGATTCTGGTCCATACAACATCTGAATCCAGAACTAGTTGCATATACTAGACTTTCATACCGTAACCTAATCATTGAATTTTCCAGAAACAGCATCTCAGAATCGGATACAAGGATTGGATAGTTTGAATAGACTAATGTGGGTGACTAGCTGACTTACAAATGAGTCCAGTCAAATGCAGAAACTTGTTCAATATAGCCTCAATGATATTCACTACTACAACCTAAATCGCTCAGAACGTTCTCCTTCTCTCATTCAGAAGTAGTATGTATTCCATAATGAGTTCCATAATAGTAAGGGGTATGAACTGAACAAACTTGAAAATTTACTCTGAAATACTCTGAAAATACAATAAAGTAAATATTGTACTTTCAAACTAAATTGCTGAAGACGTTTACATATTAAATATCAAGATTTTGAATGTTCTCAGTGATCTAAAGCTATGGAAATAGATTGGAATGATCCGGTAATAGAAACAAACATTTCATTAAGTCCTCCGCAATAGGGCAAGTAATAAAGGGGGAATGATACAAAAACCAAAAAATATGATAGGGGATTATGAGATTGGAGAGACCAGTTGAAAATACTGAAATTTACTCAACTCACCCCTCGAAGAAAGTGATGCATATTCTCAGGCCTTGTATCAACAATCAGATTGTGAATCTCTTTAGTTTTCACCTCTTTCAATACACTTCTATAAGATTCAGGATCAGCTTGTCGTATATGGATTTCCACCTCCCTTTGACCGGGGGATCTTACGAGTTCTCTCAACTTTATAAGGCCTGGAAATAATATTCTTCATAAACATGCATTCCAAAATACCAGACTTCCGCGATAAGGCAAGTAAGGCAATGAAGAGAGAATAAGGCAAGAGATTCAATCATCTTGGATTAATTCAATTTCAAGCATAATTTAGTTCTTGGATCATTCTAATAAACATCGTGTCAATGAACTAGAGGTAGTGAGTTAGTAACAATTATAGTTCAATATACATTTATAGCATAGTATTTTTTATAGATTATAGTAATATTGTAGAATCTGAATCAATAGAAAACCATTATCATGGGGACTGATCGTTAAGTATTATTTAACAGAGAAAATAATAAATTTTTCGACCAACTGTCACTTCAAGTCATATATCATAATCTATTATGGATCTTATTAAATGATCCGTGACTCTAATTTTAGAGTGTTTATTTGGCTCCTAAATTTATCCTTTTATCCTTCTATTCCTTTTTCTATTATTTTGAAAGAGGAAATTATTGCATAATTTTGAAAGATATAATATGTAAATTTGGACATTTCCATCAGAATTGGGAGAGGAAACGTTTCGGGTGAACGCCTCCTTCCATTGGATTTGTAATCAAATTAAATAAATCAATGATTGATATGATTCTTTTGTAATGAATCTTATGCATTTGTCATGTATTATTTTTACTCATTCGAAATTTTTCATGAAAGCCGATCTCTTTCTGAGTTCAGCCATCTAACCGAATTCGGTTGATGATAATATGACGATTAACCGAATTCGGTTAATGGGTTGAAGAGATGACGATCAACCGAATTCGGTTAATGAGATGACGATCAACCGAATTCAGTTAATGAAATGACGATTAACAGAATTCAGTTTAATGGCTGAACTCAGAAAGAAATCGGCTTCCGCTTCCATGAAAAGAATTCTGGCTGACAACCATAGGATCACAAAGAAACTTGTAACTTCACGGTGTGAAATAATGTCCACAACTAAAGTTCCAGTTAAAGCTTCCAGGCTTAGAGAACAACGTTTGATAGCAAGTAAAGGAACTTACTGTCGGGCTAAGCTCCTGTAAAAGTCACTGTACTACTTGTGAATTCGGGCAATGCCCTGATATAATAAATCCTTTCTGTTCCCAGACAGCAATGAAAAGAAATGACACGACGATTTCGAAGAAAATATCGTGGTAATGCATTATTGGTTGACCGTCCAACTCAATAATAGAATATTATACGACGATACAATTAATAAAATTCCAAAATCAAGATTATTCTGTGTTTTTCATAGTACGAAATGATTGATAAAATCATTGTCCAGAATTTAGCATTTTACTCTTCTCGAATCAGTGTGATGCTGATCAAAGCAATGAAAAAGGAAGTATTTCATATTTGTAATTCTCTTGGATTTAATTTCATGGAAAAATGAAGTTGAATATCATTTTTAGCATCGATATTGTCGATTTTCTTATAATATGAATAAAATTTAGTAGTTATATAACATCATAGAGCCGAAGAGGCAATGTTGTATAGAAAACTATTTGACAGGACTATATTATCGACTCCCTGGATGCCAACAAGAAGCGTTATGTAGATTTTCTTGAGAAGAGATCTGATCTGATGTGATGAAGCGATTTATCAAGGTTCATGGATCTGGGAAGTAAAATATTCCCAAGAATAATATTCTTCTGGACGATCAAGAATGATATTGTTGCCTTTCCAATAATTAGTCCAAGCCTGATTATAATTTTGGTGATTCATGCATTGATTAATAAAAGTAAGATTTCCAACTCAATTATTTTAACTAAAACTTACCGTAATCTTCTTCATAAATTATTGCTACTCTAGTCCAGTTTAAAAAATTGATCACATCATAAAATGCATTGTTTAAGAGAGTCTGTGCAGGGTGAAGATTGATTGAAAACTCTCTATATTCAGAGTCAAGATCTAGGCGTGATTCGAGGTGGGGAATGTCCAAAGCATCGCAGATCGAGTGAATGTGTGCCCCCAAAAGAGGGTCGCTTGGTCCGAATACAGCTTGCACGCCTTCCTGTACTTGCTGGCAAGCTGAAAAAATCAAGAAAATTCATTCGAGTTCCATGATAAATATTATTGCTCTCTAATGCATCTCATTACCCACGCACAAGCCTATGAGCTCATGTGGGCTTAACCTACATAAAATGAAACAATAATTGAATAATTACTATAATAATGAATTACTGTAATGATGTAAACCAGCAACAGTGACGCTCATCAGCTCAATTCTAGCATACTTAGAGAACTCTTTCAGAAACAATTATTGTATTATAAGATTCTTAAACACTTTTATAATCTTTCACTCACAGTTCTATATTTTCGTTATTTCAACCCTTACGTTTGTACTCTAGTTTGGTTTCTGAAATTTTTTCTTCCTCGATTTATTTTCTTATTGAATATCCATTTTTTTATCAATTTTATCAATACAAATTCCATTTCATCAATTTTTTTATCACTGTACATTATCATAATTTGGGCACCTGCTGGAAAGCCTTCAGGTTCAGCGGGACCATTTCGTCTTGTTTTTGAATGAATAAAATGGAAATGATGAATCTCATGATGAGATTATAAACTAAAACAATTTTATTCATTTGTACAAAAAATTTTATCTGGTGAAGAGTAATCAAATTTATGAGTATATCGCAAATTTCGTCCTGAAGTCCAGATTAGCGATCATACTGTACTGCTATTACTGCTACAACTACTACGGAGGTGCCATTAATAATGTTATTAGGGTTATTATTGGGGTAAAATCCATTTCAAATGATTGAATCACCTTTGGAGCATGAGAAAATGATACACAAGTTATCACAAAGTAAAAATACAAAGTTACAAAGTATAAATACAAGTATACAGAGTATATCTATTAGTGAATATTTTTAGATGTTTACTATTCGATAATAAACACTATATTTTCAGGATAGTTAATCCTCTTATATTGTGAGTGGAATTGATTGCTGATCTCATCCCTCTCACTGTACATTACAATTTTTTGATTTTCTCAATTCATCTGGCCAAATTCTTCTCTAAAGATTCATTGTATTTTCAAAAATGCTTATTCTATTTGAAAATTGTTTCTAAAAATAGATTTTTCCATCCTTTTTATTCATTTGTATTGTTTATTTCTGTTTAGTAGTAGGAGAGTTTACTAATATTATAAGACGTTCATATTACTGTATGACCAAACTTGAGTAATATTTCGTTTTCTGGTTGAATAGCTAGTTGATACCAACCAACAAGGCCCTTGTACAGGATTTTGATTCATTGGATAATATTTCTCAGTTTTAACTACCACTATCCATCAAGAGTGATTCCAACAGTATAAATATGAGACATTTTCCAGTTAAGATTTTGAGTCTAGTGCCATCTCAGGCAGTCGAGCGTGATAGATGGTGTACTTTACTTTCTCCACACTCAGTTTATACTTGTTGAAATTGAAGTGACTCTCAAGTCTTGAGAGATTTTGCCACTCTTTCAAACTGAGAGTATGCTTTGAGGGGATATAATTCATTAGAAACAGACAAACAGAAAAATGAGCTTCGAATAAGTGGGGGAAAAAAGAATTGTTAGAATCAGATTTATTCCATTTTCTTGACTCTTCAAAAATATTTTGAAAGTAGCATTATTGGAAAAAGTAATAGTAGATTTGACGTCCCATGATGTAACTTGGAAACATGATTAGAGGTAAAAAGAGTCTTACCTGGGAAATACCCTTTACAATATCTTAAACGATATTCCTAGGAAGATTAAAATATATGATGTTAATCAGATAAATTATTCACAAAATTGATAGCACCATTTTGGATCATATTTACTACATTGGTAGGCCCAATATTGTCAATATTTTTTAATTAAAATGTGATACCTACTTCTTCAAATGAAGTATACTTTGCGAATCAATTATTGGATCAAACAACTGGAGAAGGTTTCAATTGTATGGACATATTGGAGGTTCTCAACCCTTTCATTAAAGGCCTTAGGAATGTAATAACTCACAATGATTTGAGAAAATTCAATGCCAGAAGTCTCCAAAATTGAAATACAGTTTATGATATTTTTATTCTATATTCGATAACAAATCTCAAAGAATCTGTGATTTGCTTGCCAGGATCAAAAAAATGGCAACAAAACAGAATGGCTGAGCCTTTTAAGACTATGATGAAGCTTTTTGATTGGACGAGATTACACACTCCCATTTTCAACACCTGGAGAAGCTCGCCAATGGATGTGGAGCATCAAAGACAGTACTAACAGGTTTCAATTTTTATAGAGAAAGGAAAGGGTCACAAATAAATACAGAAAAAATTCAACTCCGAAAAGCTCATGTGCCCAATTATGGGGAAGATTATATTGGGTAGACTACGCTCCCGGACCAACTTATTTAAACTTGTAATTAACATGGGAGATATAAAGAGTGCACTGTCTCATTATATTGGCCGTTCACGACGTAGTATTACTAGTGAGAAGAACTGCCTGAAATTATCGAACATATTCCCAAGTGGAAAATTTCATTTTATATTTTATGTTCCATCTTCGAGTAACTGCCACTAAGCTCGCAGTGTTAGCAATAAATTAGTTTGTTTAACAGCCTAAGCTTTGCTTCCCTCGTCTGATGCTAATAACATTTTTATGGTTGCGAATACAGACCATCAGAGTTTTACCGTCTCCAAGGGAAGAGGGCTGCCGAACGCAATCTATCTGTGGAACGATTTGGTGGCGAATCCCTTCTCTTCTCATGTAAGTGAAGGGGCAGGCAAGGAATTAGTGTCGCACCATTCCTATGTCACTGACCGCGATTTTGTCGACTGATGCTTCGAGCTTTGCATACCAATGTGAGCTCCAGATAGAGAAATTCCGACTTCACGGACCTGCAGTCTGTCATGCAACCTGATTTCAGAATGATTGTGAGGTTACCTGCAGGCCAGAACTGCTAGGGATCAGCGAAACAACTTTTTGCTCACTTTTTCCCCTCTAGTTACAATCCCAATTGATATTTTTTAAAATTGGTTTGGAACAAGGCGGAATCCCAATTGATATCAAAATTTAGTACAAAAATTCAATGTTTGAATCTCATTACTATGTAAATCAGTAATGTAATTTTTTTTAGAAAACTTACCACTGACTGAAGATTTGTGAAAAACAAGACATCACATTGAACTAAAGATTGAATCATGTTTTGCTACATTCTTTGCAAATTTGATAAAGATGGTGATACTTGGAATATTGATAAGATTCAGATAGAACTCTCAAAACATACTTTCCACAGGCTAGCCGACAATCGATAATGTGTAAATCCAACTTTTTACTGTGAACGTAGGCTAATCAGTTCTCTGCGTCACTCAAAACAAAAAAAAAAAACAATCTGATTCTCAAATATAAGACCACCCCAAGCTCGGTCCATTTTAGGCCTAATTCTGAAAAATATGGTAGAAATCTTGCAAAAAACCTCATCTAAGTCATCGAGTTCATCGTTGAAATTTATTCCTGGAGATTATGGGTTTATTATTAATATTGATATTATTTTAGTTGAGGATTAATTAGATGTCAAGCAAAACATTTGAAGAGTAGGACTGCATGCTATACCTTCTTATCGATTTAATTTGGCTGACGTCAACATACTGGAGACCCTCAATTAATATTGAGAGGGGATTGTGGCATATGAGACAATGTACATCTTGTTCAATCGCCGCGGGTGTCATTCCTTGGCAGCTCCATTGTCTGAAGGGCCGTCGAACAAAGCTTTCAAAGAGGACTTGTGGAGCGTACTCACTTCCCTTCTCGCCCTCCTTTGAGCGTCCTCCTTTCTCGCCACCTCCTCCTCCTCCTTTGCCTCCTTTTTCGCAAAGCCTCTCCAAAACAAGACACCGGTGTCATTTCAAGCTGCGTTATTACCTGGCCCTAAATTTCCCCCCCATTGTTCAATAGAAGCTGGAGCATGTAAAGGTTCAGTGTATGGAATAGGACCCAATCAACATTCAGGCCAAAGCTGTTATTCATGATAAGATTTATGTCACACTCACAACTACATTATACTTGGGGAAATTGTGCTGCATCCTGTCTGAAATGATGCTAGTACACAGTCGTTCTTTATGAACGGAGTGATCAAAGATTGTTCTGTATTTCCATATAACGTGAATATTGTTCCAACCTAAGAGAAACGAGAAAGTTTCTCTTAATATAATTGTATAATGAATATCAAACCTTCTATTCAATAACTCAAACTATTAACTATCAAAACTTCAACAATTTTCCAACCTTCCCAACAAAACAATTGCCGAATCCACTGGTAAGAGATAAGAAGGAGTTTAGAACTTCAGTAGGTATGAAGAATGACAAAATAGTTTTTGGAAGGCTAATTTTCAAAATATGTATCTCTTATCAATCAAAATTTGAAAAAAAATTGTGAATCATTGGAGACAATGCCCATTAATAAGTTACAGTTTATAGGTGGCTGACGAGCAAGTATAGACTTATATGGGGATGTAAATACAAAATTCATATATATATTCATACAAATACATATACTAATCGGTGAGATTAGATAAGCGACGTGCCTCTATCACCACTGTTGTAATGGTGACCGGTTCCTCTGAATTCAATTCATGAGCCTCAAAATTCGCATCCCGGTGGTTCGGAACCCACCTAAAGCAGTAGGTCCATTCATCTCTCATCATCATCCTTCCCATTACCCACGCCCAGGCCCAAGAGCCCATGTGGGCATCACCCTCAAAAAAAAAAAAAAAAAAATTAATCAATTTGGCCAGCACATGAAATCGAGTCAATGCTTCATAAAACCGTAAATTATTGAAAAATGATTATGAAATAATTGAATGAATCTTCAAATGAACCACAACTAATTTCGATTTGGAAGAGATAAGATAGATACTACACTTAAGGGGTCACTACACCATATTAGTGATGCAGAAACGCATCAGAACGTTGCTAATCGAGTTGTTTCTTCTATTATAGTCTTGTTCGTAGAACAGACGATCTTGGCCACTTCCCTGGGGGTGCTCTTCAGCAGCACCATATTTATTCGAGAATTTCAGAATAGTCGAACGCTATTTGGCAACTCGCCGGTTCAATAGCAGAAAGGCGAACGGAAGTCTTTGTAGCCGTTGAGAGCCCAATTTCTGGCTGCACCATCCCCCCCGACATCCAATTCGTCCATCCGTGAACACCACCCCCACTTTCATACCCCCACATCCCACGTTATCCCAATACCCGATCATCCCTTACAATTGCGTGTGCACATGCACTTTGGCAAATCCTACAGACCAATGTAATAGATCCTCGATAGAAATAGATCAATTTAGAGAGACTCACTTTTGTATTCGAATTATTATTAATTCGTCCAAACAAGATATATTTTGTTACATTCTAAATTGTATAATCAATAAGAACAAGAAGGACGCTCTGTTCTCAGAAACTTTTATAATCTAAAAAAACAGAAGTTGATGTGTATTCGATGAGTATCAATGGAGTAAGAATTTGAGTTGCAGGATCATTGAGTAAAATACTTTTTTTGGTGAAGTAAGTGTGGGCAATAGTGAACTGATCATAGCAGGTGAGCGAACAAGTATGGGAAATTATAATATATGAGACTTCTAACATAATATGAGGATTAGTATTCACCTATCTGAAGTTTGGATATTGTTGGTAAAGTTAGGTTATACCAGGACCTCCTAAATACGTATTAGGTCATACAAATGATATGAAACATTGATCCTATTATTCGCAATTAAATTTTTTTCGTAATTAATTCAGTAATCAAGATGATTTCAATGTCTCTAATAGAGCGTCAGTGTAATTAATACAAATTGATAGATTCTTGATGTAAAATATCTGTAGATGTAAAATCTAAAAGAAGAAATAGTTCGAATTTTTTCAATTGAATATTCAAAAATTAATTTGTTCACAGTATTGTGTGTATCGTTGAAATCGAATTTTGATAATTTTGTTCCCAGTTATAATTTTTTAGATCTGCTACATATTTCATATGTTTCGAAATATGATTCCACTTGCATTTAGGAATAAAAAAGGCTTCATGATTTGTTATCAGATTTATCTATATATTCGACCGAGTATGTAGGACTGTTTCCTTCAGAGCACAAAGGATTGAGAGATGAAAAGATAGGAGCTCTACCACTCAGAATTTATCAGTAGGAAAAATAGTATGAATAATGTATCTTTCACTGATAACGTTTCACCCAATTGAACAACGTATTCTAGAATCGAGCTTCACATGTTACTTCAGAAAATCCTTTGCCATACACACGATGTGAATAAATTCATCTCTTCCAGATTAAAAATAGAAACATCATTATACAGCTGCAAAAATCATATTTAAGATCATTGAACATGAATTCCTCCAGAGAAAAGTTACTGAACAATATTATTAATTCATTCGAGAAATTACAATAAACTTATCAGGGTAAAAACACAGACAATGAAGTCCAAAACGTTTTTCATCCAAATTGTAATACATTGATAATTGAAATAGATTTCATGAATTTTTTATATCAAATTGATACAAGTAGAGTTCTTCCATTTCCAAGAATAGCCTACTTGATCATTATAAGTTTGAAAGGGAAAGAGAGCTTGGGCTAAACTAACCTATTTCAAATGGATAGGATAGAGTAGTCTCAGTTTTTGGAAATTGTTCAACAATGTTTTTGGCAAATTTCAACTTTGTGTGCCTAGTCACGTTGAATATTGGTCTAAAGATAGGCATATGGCTGAAGCTGGCAATAAAACTAAAAACTGATAACATGAGTTTGAGTAGTAATAACAATGAGATGGAATCCAACTTTCATGGAATCTAACAGCTCGAGATGGAATCTGATTTCAAAAAAGAATAATTTGAATAGTTCTAGATGTCTATATAACGATTAACGGGTAGTTGCGTTAACATTCAAACTGTGTTTTGACTCTTATTTGAATTGTAGATTGCTCTCTACTCAGGACGGTCCTCAAACTATGAAAGAGGTTCTTCGTGGCGTAGCTCATTACACAGAGGTGATACCTCTTACTGTAGACTAAGTATACATACTTTTTTGAGGGTGATGCCCACATGGGCTCTTGGGCCTGTGCGTGGGTAATGGGAAGGATGATGATGAGAGATGAATGGACCTACTGCTTTAGGTGGGTTCCGAACCACCGGGAAGCGATTTTTGAGGCTCATGAATTGGATTCAGAGGAGCCGGTCACCGTTACAACAGTGGTGGTAGAGGCACGTCGCTTATCTAATCTCACCGATTAGACGCTCTCTACCACTGGGACAAACCGCTTTCCAACTATACATTACTATACTACACTATAAATAATTTATATACGCTTTTACCTTCTCTGTGCTTATAGGTGAAGAACTTTTTAATAATATTTTCTTGAATGATAAATTTCAAAAACTTTTAAAAAAATACTTCATTTATGATTTTCAGTTTTTTCAATTATTTATTTGTTTTTATTATCTTCATTTTTTTCAATTCAGGAATTTTCAAGAATTATTTCAATTCACTTGGAACCAAAAAGGATACAAAATGATCAAGGAATTGAATTCATCAATAGTTTTGAAGAATGAGAGTTCATGAATAAGAAATTCGAGTTTGTAGACATTGATAATCTCAATCAACTTCAAGATGATTTGTCCACCATTACGTTGTGATAAATTTCAGCCATTTTCTTCTCATGTCATGCGGCCTGGAATTAGTGTACTCACCTTTCTTGGATGCATGGAAACTGTCATCTTTTGGCACGTACTGTATGTCATAGACGAGAGTGGTTTTAGGCAGCAAGGTTTTGTCTCGGTTGATTCTGTAGACCGCATATTTGAATGCAAGCTCTGTACTACTGTCTTTTTCTTCTTGTGTGAAGATTGCTCCTGAAACAATTTGCAAAGAGAAGAGTTTAAGTAGGTTCAATCAATCAAGGTATTTCAGTCAAACAGCTTCTTTAATAAATTTCGTCAATAGGCGAACGAATTGATTCAACGAATGAAGTGGAAAATGAATCTATCAACGAAAACTATCCATTTATTTGTCTGACACAAACTAATGACTAAATTCAATTCTAAGTCTTTCCAAGCAAAGAAGACCCTTTGGCAAGATGGGAAAATGACTCCAGCTCGATCAATATTCGTTCGAAAATTATCAATTTGATCATAGATTTTTGGAAACAATTTGATCTACTTTTAAGACCACATTTATAATTCTCAATCAAATATTGACCAAGCTGGAGTAATTTTCTTATCTTACCAGAGGGTCTTCTTTGCTTGGACAGACTATAGTTCACATTTGACTTTCATTTTTCTCGAAACATTGCCGTTACACTAAAGAATAAAAAAATTAAGAAGTTCTTCCACTTTTGAATGAAGTATTCACACTGTTCTACGCATAGCAAGTATTCTCTAAATTTCAGTCAAGAGCATTTTTCAGAAAAATGAATGAAAAGACAAGACATGATTGTTAAACCACTGATTTTTTTTAAATCGAGATACCGGTTTCGGTTGCTACACTATTATCAATTTCTGGTAAACTCAGAGAGAGTAATTTCTCAATTTGATGAGTTTACCAGAGATTGATAATGGTGTAACAACCGAAACCGGTATCTCGATTAAAAAAAAATCAGTGGTTTGACAATGTCTTGTCTTTTCATTTAATATCGATAACTACCACAATATCATCTCCACAAATACTCAAAAAGGAAAATGAATGAGGCTGTCTTTTTTAAGCAATACTCTCATAAAATTCTTCTTATCGACCTGAAATATTATTATTCCGTATAAAATAAGCTGCCTCAAAACTTGAACATTCTCAGATCTCATCGAATATATTTAAAAAAGGAACTCATATGACTTTGTTCATTTGATGAATAATAGATAATAATATATTCGTGGTAGTGTTCAAATATGTTTTGAGTGAACTACATTTTCATAATACTACAGGTTTGAAAAATGTCACCCAATTGGCTCAATGCTCTACAGAAATAACTGTCAGAATGTCAAATCTGGAGTGTGGCTTCAAACGTTTTGGATCAAATTCAAATAATGAAGGGGATAATATTGTTCGTTGGAGAGACCAGTTGAATTGTATCCTGTATATTGTATTATAAATTGATCCCTCATGCCCGAAACAAAGCTCCATCCGCGTACGTCAAAATAATTGTGATCGGAACAATAAAAACATCTTCAATGCCTTGTTATGTATCTCCCACCAATATGCGAGCTGGATTTTGTTACTGATTCAATAGAATAATATCACGAGTGATTTGAGAGTTTGGGATGCAACTCGACGTATATTTTGAATTTAATGAGAAGTTCAGAAACAGTAGGCCTATTATTTAGCTTAAATGGATCATGAATGAAACTGATAACAATAGACCTACTGTGATTTGAATCCTATACTATTATTACACAATATTAATTATCATGATGTTAATTAAAATGTTGATTTAAATAATGAACACTTACACACGAGTAATATCCTAGCCTATTCTATTGAGTAATTCCTGTATTTAGGCTATGTACTTTTAACAATAATTATGTAACATAAAGAGATGTAAATCAACTCTACTTAATTCGTGTAGAAGGTTTTCAGGAGATAGTTTACAATCCTCTACTCAGAGATATGAAAGTTTAGATTGAAGATGTCATTTTCCTTTATTGGGCGTACCTCTGGACGAGCATGAGATGGCCTGGTCACCAGTAAATGAACATAGGCTATTGTCTATTATGCGACAGGATGTCACATAATAGACAGAATAGGTAGTGTTTTTTCTACCTTCTTCCTGTGACAAACAGGACATTTCCCATGGAATTCGTCCCACTAGCAATACCAAGGTATCGTTTTGAATCCAATGTTTTCAGAATTGGATGCTTTGTGATCATGAAACAGTATCAAGAATAATTTAAATTTTTAAATAAAATTACATCGTGTAAAGTGTTTTACATGACATCGATTGTGCTTATCCAATCGAGTGGACTACACTGGTAGGTTGTTATGCTGCATAATGCAGTTATGCAGTTGTGCAGCACCTCACTTGCAGTAACAACTCACAAGTTATGCAGTTATGCTGGTTATGCAGCAACATGAAGGAGTTGTTATGCTGCAGGCTATTATCCAACATCTTTCAAGTTGTTATGCTGATACGTATTCCTTATATTTTTCGATTTGCAGAAATCAACTCCAATTATTGCCACTAATTTTTATAAATAAATATTCCAATAAATCAGCTCAATATAGATTGGAAGAGGGGATGAGAAAATGCTAGAAAATAAAACTTCCATTACAAATTTGTGTTTTCGTGTTAATATTATTTATATTAACAAGGGGATATATATATAACAAGTATATATAATAAGGGGAATATTATTTTCTTTACAAAAAATTATACTCTTATAGAGTATCAATTTCATCGATAATGAATTGATCTTGTATTGATGAAAAGTAAGAGATACAATTACAAATATCTACAAATAATGTTTTGAAAGAATATATAAATCAGTGGAACACATTTCTTCCTGAGTAGAAGAGAGATAATTAACCTTACTTCGTTCATTGACTGCTTTGTTGAAAGTCGAACGTCGAAGGGTGGAACTTGCTCGTGTTGGCATTTTGTTGATAAATTCGACATTCGTCGTGCGCTTTAGTGCTGGCTATTTTTCCGAATTGTGTGTGAGAAACGGACCACATCTACTGATTTTGCCAACTCACATCCATTTACTAGCTGCTATTTCTATTTTTTCCCTGGTTAGAAGCATTCGTTCAGTAACGCACTTTGGGACCACTATTACGTCGGTGGATTTGTTTCTTGAAAAAGTCTGCTTCCTTTTCGTTTGTCAAGGATAATTTACAGTCAATAGCCTAATAGCTAAGCTTTTTAATGAATAGGATAGATTTTTATCCCAGATTAGATTACTTTATTTAAATTTCAGCTTATATAACAGAATTCAGCTTATATTCTAAAAAAAAAAAAAATGAATTGACCTCAATCTATAAAAGATTAATCTCAATCTATAGATTGACCTCAATCTATAAACGCGAAATGGCACTGACTGACTGACTGATTCATTCATTCATTCATCACCAGAACTGAAAATCCACTGAACCGAATGCGTTCAAATTTGGCAGGCATGTTCAGTTGAATGTTTGGACGCGCGCTAAGAACGAACTTTAGAAACTTTTCAAGGATACGCCAAATATTTAAGTTTTTCGGCGTTTTCTCAATTTTTTCGAGAAACAATCGGTAGAAAATGTTAATATTTGGTAGGTAGATTCAGATAAGGTCTAGAAATGTTGTGTTAAGTTATTTTTGAATTCCGTTCAAGATTACGCCAGTAATCAGGTTTTCAAAATTGTAAATGTGTTGCGGGATGCATATCTTCCGCCTTGATACGACCAATCCTTACAGTAAATTCAATGGTTCAGCGAGATTAGAGTTGAACTAATTTGGAAGATATTGAATCAAGTTTCAAACTATGTCCGATATACTTCCCAAGGTTACGCTTAATATTAGCGTTTCACTATTTTTTGGAATTTTCTGAGTTTTTCCTAGAACATATTGGCAGAAAATTTTGAAATTAGATAAACAGGTCCAGATTATGTGTAGGAATTCTGTGCCCAATAAATTTCGAATCCCTTCTGAACGGAATTTGCAGGCGAGCGAAGCGAGCCTGTTTGTCTCAGCTGACACTGACAGAGGTTTTGCAGGCGAGCGAAGCGAGGCTGTTTGACTCATCTACACTGCCTATACTGTCGGGGGTCCAGGGGGCTGAGCCCCCTGGCTAGGCGGAGAAGGCGAGCGAAGCGAGCCTGCCGGCTAGTAAATAATATAGATTTGAGTCGAATAAATAATTTGAGTTGAATAGATTTAGTCTAGATCTTACGGTTTCGCATGTTATTGAAACTGAACACGAAAACATTGCCAAAACTCCAATTCAAAAGTGTGATTTCGAGTGTATTTCGAGACAGGCTACTCATAATTTGAACTAAAAATTCATAGTTGCATGTTGTTGAATAACTCTTGTTTCTGGTGTTGTTGAGACCCTATTATAATTGTGATCCCACTGCAAAGATTCTCTGCAGGCATATACCTCTATAATTTCTGCAGGCCTCTATTTTCCAGTCATGAATATTCAAAATAGAATGTGTTTAGGAAGATGTAGCGAATCTTGCTGAGAACATCGTATGGCTCTTAGAATAACAAGCAACAGGAGTTTAACGTTCACAACTAGTATAAAACATATTAAATCCACTTTGGAAAATAATTTTAATCTATTCAGCTCCTTGGCTAGGATATCTGGAGATCTATTTAACTTGTCAAGTTGGAGACATTGATAGTATAAAGACAACCTAGGAGATGGGATGACATCTGCCCTATGCTGGAAAAGCAATCTCATTCAATTTCTTCCGAGCAATACTGTCAGGCTAATTGGATTCTCAGCGGAAAGAAACACAAGAGATTACAATTTTCAATCAAGGTAACAATTTCAAATAAAGCTGTCCTGGCAATGTGGACAATATTGATCGCATTTCCCATTCCCAACAAAGCTGTCTCAACGCTTAAAACTCACAATTTGATTTTAACATAATTGTTAAACACTTGAAGTTTATAACATAGTTTGTATTTCAGGTTTTAATCCATCCTGGAAGTAACTTACTCCAAATTTAGAAAATTAATTAGAAGAGATGAAAATTTATAATTTATAAATCAATTTTTGATCAAAATTTTGACCTCAATTAAATCTATTGTACCACGATAACCGTGGTATCGCAATAACCACGATTAGAAATTAATATTTAAAAAGGCCTGCTTAATCTTATTACTTGTCTCAATTGCTTATTTTGTTAGTTAAAATGGTCATTTTTGTTGGCTTATCTTTTAAAATTTATCGATTGGACCGTTGTAATTGAACCCATAAAAATCTTTTAGCAGCTGTAGGTACTCCATATCCAGTGGTTTATTGAAAAATAAATAAAAATCAAACACCCTTTTTTGAAAACTTTAAAATTATAAAAAACACATACATGTTTCGGGACATAAGCCCATTCTCATTCTGATTGAGAATCCATAGATCAAGATCATAATCAAGTAGATAATAAGTTTCGATAACAATGCACGAATACAAGACATAAACGAATGCACGCTTCCGATAAGAAGTGTGAACTCACTATAATGCAGGCGAGGAATAAAATAAAAAAAATTATTGAAGAGCATTGCTAGAAATCCTTTCAAGTGGGGCACTTTCAGTGGTAATAAACTACTACAATAATTCAATTGGTAGTTGAATGGAGCGCCGTGAATCAAGCTGATGACTCCGAATAGAGTTATTGGCCATGTTATTCGAGCCTGTAATGGAATCGACCACCTGAACACCTTATTGGAGACTAATCGAGCACACCCCCATAACGATGTACCAACTCTTGTAATACATTCAGGAGCAGAATCCATCGTACAGCAGTAACTCAACTTGAACCATTATTGCTCTTGAGTAAGAGAATTAGAGAGTTAGTGAGAGCGAGATAATCGAACCAATGTTCTTTCACCTTCAACAACATTCACTTGTTCTCTGAATCTGAACATCTGCTCTCGTATCATTTGATTTCATTCACAAATTATGGTATTTCCTACTCAATTTTTTGAATGACATTCCACTAGAAATCACAGTTTACCAACAATGCACTTCAAATGAATTCCATTCTCCAACTGATATTTCTGTTATGATTTAGTTTACAGTTTTAGAATACAGGGTGTTTCACGAGGAATGTGCAATACTTCTCGGGTGATTCCTTACACCTAGTAGACAAAAAAGTTCCATGGGACCAAGCCCCCAAAACGCTTTGTTACTGAGATAACAATGGCGGAAAATTGCGATTTTTCAAAATATATTAATTTTTCTAATTTTTAAAGGCTTTAGTGAGGTTCTAAAATAATCAATTCCTATGAAATTACCTGAGGAATTCAATGAAACCAGTTCCAAGTTTGTAACTTCAACGGTTATGTCTTGTCAATCTCAGTAACAAAGCGTTTTTGGGGGTTGGTCCCATGGAACTTTTTTGTCTACTTGGTGTAAGGAATCAGCCTGAGAAGTATTGCACATTCCTCCTGAAACACCCTGTATTCTATTCTTTCCGCTTCTATTTTTATACAATCAAAGAGGTTTGATGAGTGAGATCAAGTAGAAAAATTTTAAAATCACTTGGCGTTATTGAAAAATTTGTGTCTACTTGTAGAGGATTACCGAGCTTCTGATTGAGTAAGAGAACTAAACTGTATTCGATCGAGTATGCAAATCGAAATCATCATTTGCAATTGAATAATTATCATAAGTCACTGTTCTTTTATAATCAGAATTTTTGAAATAGTAAGAGATGTGAGTGTGTTGATGTGATAAAGAGAAGAAGTTTGAATATATGGCTCGTTCACATTAACTCCTGAAGTAATGAAACAATGTATAAAATGAATGTTTTTTAATTCAAGTGTCTGTGCAGAATTGAGATTATTTCTAGTCTTGAAATAATATTAATAAAAAAAATATTAATCAGGCTAGATCTTTTATATGTAAATCGAAATCATTATTTGCAATTGAATATAATGAGTGACTTGTCTTATCGAAAGACTTGACTTGTCTATAATGAGTTCTTATCTTATCGAAATTAAACTCAGGTAGCAACGCGTTCCTCAATTTTACAAGTTCATACTTCTCTGATTATAATATTATACTCTATTCACGATAACTTGAGACGGAATAAACAAAATTTTTGAGTGTGTATGCGTGTAATGGAAGGTCTTCTTCTATGCGAAACTTTCGGCCACATCAACAGCTGTAGCCAACCACAGCTCAAGACACCAGTCTTGAAACAATACAAGTCGGACTGTAGCCAATCACAGCTCCAGAAAAGTGTCAGCTGTTCGACTGCAGCTAATTTTTTCGCATAGAAGAAGACTTTCCAATACACGCACACACACGCAGAAGGTTTATTTATTTCGTCTCAAGTGATCGTGAATGGACTATAGGTAATATCTTGAAAGCAACTGTGATCAAACTGAAATCAAACCAAACAGATTCATAAAAATTATTAGATCTTTGATAGTAGAACTTGATTCATACTTTTCTATAACAAGTAACTGCTCGTTCTGCAATGTTCATAGCAGACCTTCTTCCTGGTTAAGTACCTGGTATGTACCTTCTTCTTTGGTTAAGAGATTTGATATCTTGAAATGGGTTGTGCAAGAGAGAGAGACGAGGAACAATCGGTTGTTATGAAAATTATGCGTGTGGGAGTGAGAAAGAAATATAGCAGGATTGTTACATGAACGGGAATCGATCTGGACGACGCCGTCTACATTTCTACATGGCGAAGTCGTTGTCGCCACCATCACACCCACAACCCTCCTCCAAATCCACTCGCTCCCAATTTTCCAAAGCTTTTCGGCACACACTCTCTCGTTACCACTTTCCCAAAAACAACTATCGAAAAACACTCCACCGGAGTCATGAAGTCAACTTCCAGCACTAGAACACGGATATTAGGATGAAATAAACTCAATTCTTCCCCACTCTAAATTTTCGAGAAGAATTGGCGAGTGACACTGCTTGCTAAGCTTCGTTAGCCGAAACAAAGGTCACGAAAAGAAAGCGCATGGAGATTGGTGGCAAGATAATGGGTCTGATTTATTGAGAAGAATACTGGCAGCACATCCAACCAGCCTCAGAAGCATTGTTGAATGCGAAATGAGTTCTTTGTTGAAGATGCTCCAAAGTACAACGAATAAGCTCCGTGAAATAGAAATGTCATAGTGCTTGTAACTAGATGATATTATCTCTGGTTTGTTTCAAGCTCCAGCTTCTTCTTCTTCTGGGCACAAGACAGGATTATCCAGTGAAATACAGTTGCACTGGATATTGAAATTGGAAAAGTGAATTAAAAGTTGAGATAATCTTGAGAAGGAGAGATTTCAGAAGACATAAACATGATATTGAGTCGTTCATCTGCTGTTATAATCATAAGCATAGTAATAAGAAATTGTATTTCCAATAGATATTGAAAAAAAGAGAAACTAGAGAAAAGATGAGAGATTGGAAGTAGTAAGATCGAGCACAATTTAATGAAATACTATATTGGTGTGACTTCTCAGCTTGTACGAGTCATAAACCCAATCTTGTTATATCCCAACCGAATTCCAACAACATTCCTCTCTTATTTCCATTTTTGAAATAAATGTTAAAAAATGGAATTTCTGTAGCCTAATAATAGGCTGGAATATTGAAAATATTTATCAAATAACTCTTCTATACAACAAATTCAATGATTTGCAATAAATAAACATACAAGCATAAATTTTTCATGGAAGCTGTTATCTACCGGCATTTCCTTCTACCGCCAATATCTCACTCAGTCTCTCCAATAGAATACAATCCATTAATAGAATTTGAATTCGAATTGGCCTACTTTTTCTTATAGTATTGGTGATTCAAACCTATTCCGTGGCAAACTCCTTTTTTCGGTCCAACGAAAAAAGTATCCAACTTACGGTCCAACTTACGTATCCAAAAAACGGTCCAACTTATTGTGACGAGTATTGGTGACAATAAATTATAGGCTATAGAAACAATTACCTTATTCCTGAATCAACTGATTTTGACATTATAAATAAGATGAAGAATAAGATTTTTCAGTCTCACGACTCTTCAAAATCGGTAACTATATGGAAACAATCACTTCATCACTGAATTAACAGGTTTTTACACATAGAAATAAGATGGGGTTAATGACAAGATGAGCAGAGAGCGATATTTCATGAGATGAGGTCGACCGCTTGTTTTGTTGTATGATAATATTCAGTTGGGGGAGCAGTGCATTTTGCTGATGAGGTTGTGCATAACGCTTGGAATAGAGTTGAGTAGCGAATCTGAGCTCATTCTACGACACTAATTGTTGGTAATTATCTCCACAACAAATGGACCCATGAAAACGCTTGGTCCCTTCTAATGGTGTTATCAAGCATGCTAATTCACCCGCTGTATCCAAGCAAGTGAGGAACAGTGTCAAAGTTTCAAAGTTCAGGCTAATAATATTCGACTGAATCAGGTCGATTAAAAGCCAAGTACTGGACAATAATAATTCATCATTCAAACTAATGAAGTAACTGAATCTGTTGTCAATATTACTTAATTGAGTCTGGCCTGAACTCTGGGTGAATTGTTTGACAATGTGATGTTGAATTTGAGAATCAAATAGCGGTGGTCATCTCTCTTGTTCAATTTCACATCAATTTGAATTTCAATACAATTGAAGTTATATAGTAGAACTAGCCGGCAGGCTCGCTTCGCTCGCCTTCTCCTCCTAGCCTGGGGGCTCCGCCCCCTGGACCCCCGACAGTATTGGCAGTGTAAGTGAGTCAAACAGGCTCGCTACGCTCGCCTGCAAATTCCTTTCAGAAGGGATTCGAAATTTATGGAGCACAGCATTTCTACACCTATCTTGCCTTAGGTGAAATTAGGTGGAAATTTCAACATCTTCTGCCAATTTGTTCTTCAGAAATCTAAGAAAAATACCAAAAAATAGTAAAACGCTAATATTAAGCGTAACCTTGGGAAGTATATCGGACATAGTTTGAAACTTGATTCAATATCTTCCAAATTAGTTCATCTATAATCTCGCTGAACCATTGAATTTACTGTAAGGATTGGTCGTATCAAGGCGGAAGATATGCAACCCGCAATACATCTACAATTTAAAAAAACTGATAACTGGCGGAATCTTGAACGGAATTCAAATATATTTTAACACAACATTTCTAGACCTTATCTGAACCTGCCTACCAAATATCAACATTTTCTACCGATTGGTTCTCGAAAAAATGAGGAAAACGCCGAAAAACTAAAATATTTTGCGTATTCTTGAAAAGTTTTTAAAAACCGTTCTTAGCGCGCGTCTAAACGTCCAACTGAACATACCTGCCAAATTCGAACGCATTCGGTTCAGTGGATTGTTAGTTCAGGTGATGAATGAATGAATGAATGAATGAATGAATCAGTACCATTTCGCTTTTATAATAGAGATATATATGTACAGATTCTTGTTAACACGATAACTCCCGAAGGGCTTGTCGGAGAGCGACCAAATTCTGCACAAAAATCATTAATGTTGATATCTCGGTCAAGTTCGTTAACCAGCCGAATTGGTCCAAGGGAAGGGGGTGAAATCAGGGGATGAAAATTTTGAAAAATCACTACAAATCGACCAATGACTTGATCGTTTTGAAAATTGGTGTGTATAATACTCTTATTATGCCCTACAATTTGAGCCATCAACGAAAAAAATCCAATAAAAAATGGCGGAGAAAATGGTGAATAATATGCCGAAAATTGTGTTTTTCATGGGGTTTTCGAAAACGGCACCTTTGATTTCATACCCTGAATAGCTCATTATAAGTCATATTATTCAAGCCATCATAGAATTGCATTTGAAATGCACTCTTTCCGACCGCCAGCTGCCGGAACGAATTTTTTTGTATTGGCTGTGAGTTATTAATCAATCCTTTCGTTCATTGATTGTAGTTGAGCACATGTAGTCTATTTCTTCAAAAAATGAAGATTGATTGTCTGTGAATAAGTGAAAGTGGAGTGATTTTACAGATAATGTATCAGTAACTACAGATAATTTGGGTACTTTCACAGTATAAATTGCGAAAAGTAGTGATATGAAATAATAGAGCTGGTTACAGAGATGGAGATAGATTAGGACTAAATCTATTTCTGCGAATTTCGCTTTTATAGATTGTGAGAAAAAATAGTGCAATTTGATAGACCTAAATTTATAACTTATTAAAAGATAATAATATTGCTATTTTCTTTCGTAACTTAATCTCAAATCCAACGTTGAATTGATAAATTTGGGCACACAGTTGATTAATAAATCAAATCAAGGTTACATTATCAATCAATTCAAAATCAGCATATTGAGCTGAGCGGAGATTGGTAGGCCTATGTAATGAAATTCTGCGAAGCTGTCACCATGTGATTCGATAGGGTTGTTATGCGGCAGCCATGTTCGCGAAATCAACTTTATGTCTTTTTACCCCGCTGAGTGAACGATACCACCAGCTTCCCCTGCCAGTACACATCCGCTGATAAGAACCAGTGTGCGTGGTAGGTACCGCTGTGCTTCATTTTATCAAAACACATCTCACCGACGAGTACCACACTCTTATGTACTGCTTGTAACAAATGCCCAAATGCTGGGTTGCGATAATTATTCATCAAGTTCCTCTCAAGTAAGGTTGTGAAATAATTTATAATTTTAATAAGCATTTTATAAATTGACGTATGATTATTTTAATTGCAAAATTGCAGTGGAATAAACGGATCATTATAATTATTTGAGGAGTTCGATTTCATTGAAAGTACCAAATTATATTGTATTCACAATGAATTGTATTGTATTGTATTGTATTGATGAACATAAATGGTGCAAAAAATGTCCTGATAAAATGTTTTATCCAGACATTCACTTGGTTTTTCACAACAATTTCCAGTAATTCAGTAGATAAGCCAAAAATTGTATTTATTGAATGAAAGAGTAGTCTCATCTCTGTGTCATATAGCTGAAAAACTTGTACCGATGAAACATTATAATATTTATTGTATGAAGTTTGAGTTAGAAAGAAGTTTCTCAGAGGAATTCGACCATTGTATAACATGAAATGTTTTTATTTTCAAAAACTTATTTTCAAACTTATTTTTCTTAGCAAAGTTGAGCGTGGAACTTCTGTAATCATTCATCGTCGCACCTTCATGATCGAAGAGCACCCACATTCAAGCATTCTTTACAAAAAGCTGTACGCTCAGTCCACCCCAGCATAGAGTAACTATACTCCAGTATAGACTACTATTATGGGTATATCTATGACTCCTATCTATATCAGGTATATCTATAACTCCGATATCTATGATTATTTGCGTGTGTGGAATTGAACTATCTTGTGAAAAGTTGCTTGAAATCAGGAGTTCTTAATAAAAAGTATTTAGAAATCTATATCACCTGCAGAGTGTCCGATACAGTTGAAGGAAGTATGATCAAATAAGCCCTAAATTTCCTGATGAATGATGGAGGAGAATGAAAATATGGAAGCAGAATGAGAAATGTCATTTCATCTCAGAACGCACATTGTAGTACATTATAGAGGAGCGTCTACGTGACGTATAAGTGTCATAATTTATCATCGTCAAAGTAATCGACCTGTCTTCATCCTTTCATAAGATGACAAACTCAACGCTCAAGTATTCTTATTTCCAGAGTGTGATTTGAGATTGGTAAATCATATTATAGGTACTTGAATGCTCAATATGCAGCGGTACAAAAATTGTTTAGAAGAAATTTGCTGCTAATTCATAAAAAAATTAAAAATACTAAGAGTTACTTAATATGGACGCTGATGATTATTGACTATTGAAGAATTCAAGTTTCTTCTATTTTTCATGAAAATAAAGAAGATGAATAACTTGTATAGTATCAATTATAGGCCTGATGATATTCTGGTGAGCTATAACCTTATAATTTACGTCAGTAGACGTAGTCATATGAATGTAATGCTTCGTCTGGGTCATGTTTGAGCAACACGGACAATCTACCCAAAAAGTGGACAAGTATGAAGCATACTGTCATCAAGATGGATTAATCGATTTCGAGTGGAATGTGTTTACCATGTACCAGCTTCATAATGGATTTTGCTTCTTGATGGCGAGAATTAATTTCAAAATCCTTTGATGTGGAGTGATTGAGTGAGTTTTAGATGTAAGCCTCCCTTCTCAGAACATCATCAGGCTTTCAAACAGAATGGAAGTAACACTGACAAAACGTGAAGATTGTGAATGAAGTTATGAATAATCTACGTTTTAGTACAGTGCAATTAGACATTAACCGGGACATCCAAAGTGAAAGTTTCCCTCCAACGCCAAACTGTTCTATATAACCCCTATATTGTGTGGTAGAAAGTTACACCTTTTTGAGCAGCAGGTTTGGGGGGGAGGGGGGTTGAAAGGTACAAAATTTCAGTTTTTTGAAAATATTTCAAAAAGTTTAGGGTTGAGGGCAAAATGAGTTCCATACAAAAATATTCTAAACGAAATTTTGAATAAAAATGGTTTTCTACAAAATTTTGCTAAGTTGAACGGTTCCCGAGTTACAGGGGGGGATAAGCGTAGACATTTTTTGGATTTTCCAGATTTATCAATAAAATATGACATTATTGTAAATGAAAAAATATTTTTACTATAATAATGTATACCATATATGGTAATAGTTATGACAGTGACCAGGGGTGAACGTATTGATTCATTTTAGGGGGGGGTACCCAATTTTTGAGAGGGGGGGGGGGTTCGTTGTTGACGCCACCTTGTTTTATAGCACATACTGAACTATATACCTTATAAACTGTACTATGATTCAATAGATTTGTGAACCTCTTAGGGGATATTAGGTATTCTGGGGGTAAATTCCACTTCGACCCCCGCCCCCGTGGGGTTGCCCTGTGGCATTGGCTGGTAGTAGTCCACCAATTTCTCTAAGGGCATTCCTTTCAGAGGACAATATTTTTTATACTTGTCCTGATGGATGCCAATAGTTATTATAGTAACCATGGATGAACCCATTAATTTATTCAGGGGGGGATACAAATTATTCGGGAGGGGCCCCTTGTAGTTTAATATAGTATGCAACTTTGGTTTATTGCACATAATTTACCATGTACCTTTTAAACTGTACTATTTTTTTAAAGTCTGGGAAAACACAGGAGTGACATGGTATATTATGGGGGATACATCCTCCTTTGACCACCATACCACGTTTGTTTACCCTTCGGTATTGTCCGGTGGTAATCTCACCAACTTCTCTAAAGACGCTCCTTTAAGGGAAAAGAGACTTCCGCAGGTCTATGTCATATGAAATCTAGAAAAACTCACTGTGAGCTTTCCTTGGGAATTCGAATGATGCCTTCATTATTGTTACTATTTCTTTTCCTCACCTTTATTTTGGATTGTATATTCCTATAACAGCTTTTGAAGGATTTTCTTCTAGAAATTTACATGTTCTAGTTGAATAATCTATCAGAATAATTGTAAGTTTATAAACGGATATTAATATTGATTAACTATTAAGAATGTTAGAAAGACTTCTAATATTGATTGAATTATCCTCATAAACAATTATTACTCATCTTTGAAATTATCGATTTCCTCTTCTGGTTCTCCATTTTCAAAGATGATAAGTCCATGTTATCACATCCCAAGCCTGAGAAATTCGTTCATAGGCCTATTCTTTAACGGTTCGGGTTCCATCCAATCTTTCTACTATCGGCACTTGCAGTTAAAGAACAATATTCATTTTTTGCAATTGCACTTGATTGAGGGGAAGTTATTCCTGGAGAGCTATACAGGTCTTGCTGTTCAAAATGGACTAAAATTCTTCTTCCCATTGATCCAGTGCTGTAACTGGTTGTTGATTCTGTACTAATGCTGCCTGAAAGCTTCTGAAATAGAAGCTTAAATTATTTTTTAAAATGAATTAATAAGCTGCTTCCCAATAGCTCCATGTAGGTGTATTGATTTTGATTAAAAAAAAAATCATCTTGGCATAGCTGATCATATATCATGCTGAAAGTTTCGCATTTAGAGAAGTTGGTGAGGTCACCACCAGGCAATACCGAAGGGTGAACAAACATGGTATGGCGGTCAAAGGAGGATGTATCCCCCATAATATACCATATCTTTCCTGTGTTTTCCCAAAATTCAAAAAAATAGTACAGTTTAAAAGGTATATGGTAAATTATAATAATAAAAGTTGTATAATAATACAACAGTAGGTATAATAATACAATAAAGTTGCATACTATATTAAACTACAAGGGGCCCCTCCCGAATAATTTGTATCCACCCCCCTGAATAAATTAATGGGTTCATCCATGGTTACTATAATAACTATTAGCATCCATGAGGACAGGGGACGGGGATCGAAGTGGAATGTTACCCCCAAAATACCTAATATCCCCCCAGAGGTTCACAAATCCATTGAATCATAGTACAGTTTATAAGGTATATAGTTCAGTATGTGCTATAAAACAAGGTGGCCTCAACAACGAACCCACCCCCCCCTCTCAAAAATTGGGTACCCCTCCCCCCCTAAAATGAATCAAAACGTTCACCCCTGGTCACTATCATAACTATTACCATATATGGTATACATTATTATAATAAAAATATTTTTTCATTTACAATAATGTCATATTTTATTGATAAATCTGGAAAATCCAAAAAATGTCTACGCGTATCCCCCCTGTAACTCGGGAACCGTTCAACTTAGCAAAATTTTTTAGAAAACCATTTCTATTCAAAATTTAGTTATTAGAATATTTTTGTATGGAACTCATTTTGCCCTCAACCCTAAACTTTTTGAAATATTTTGAAAAAACTGAAATTTTGTACCTTTCAACCCCCCTCCCCCCAAACCTGCTGCTCAAAAAGGTGTAACTTTCTACCACACAATATAGGGGTTATATAGAACAGTTTGGCGTTGGAGGGAAACTTTCACTTTGGATGTCCCACTTTTGTCATTTTTTTGTCTAATTTCACTGTACTATTTATGAATGAGTTACAGAACATAGAAAATCATTACTTGAAGGATCTCACTTGATTTTAAAGTAATGTTCCAGCCCTTACATTTTGAACAAATTTAGTTTTCTTGGAATTTTTTTTTTATATTATGCATTCTTTCCACACAGTTGTTTTTATATTATCTTGTCAATTTTTTATCATGATGGAGGCTTGACATCTATCAAAGCAGCACTTATCAGTTCATAACATTAGTATCATGTGCTCATGATAATGGGGGTTGAAAAGAATAACACTTCAAGACATTTATAAAAATCCGTAATATGAGTAAGAATATATAGTAGAGTAAGTGAATATATAAATGAATGAATATATCGTGGCATTCATTTCTTTATAATTGAAACACGTGGAAAAATATTAACATAGAATAAAATAGAATTAGAAAATGAACAATGATAGACACAATATTCTGCTAAGCCTATATCTATAAAAGCGAAATGGCACTGACTGACTGATTCATTCATACATTCATCACCAGTACTAAAAATCCACCAGACCGAATCCGTTCAAATTTGGCAGGCATGTTCAGTTGGATGTTTAGACGCTCGCTAAGAACGGATTTCAAAAACTTTCCAAGAATACGCCATATATTTAAGATTTTTCATAGTTTTTCGGCGTTTTCTCAATTTTTTCGAGAACCAATCGGTAGAAATTGTTGAATGCGAGCGAAGCGAGCCTGTTTGACTCACTGACACTGCTGATACTGTTTGGGGTTCAGGGGGCGGAGCCCCCTGGCTAGACGGAGAAGGCGAGCGAAGCGATCCTGCCGGCTAGTAGAAGATATTGATTGAATCTTGATCAACTTTAAGTATTACTCTTCACGTCTTACAACCCTCCGGACCCATAATAATAAGAAATGATGTGATGACATTAGATTGATTCTATAAAAATTCGCTTGATTGATAGGCCTATGTGACTCAATATTATCTGATAGTATAATAGAGAAAAATTTTTACGATTGAATGATTGAATGTATACCAGGTCATTTTCAAGTGTAATCACACATTTGAATTCTTATGAAACCTCCCTCCTACTTCTCATCAATGAATAAATCATTCTAGCTTGTTATTGAAGGTATTCTATTCAACAGACTGGGTTCAAAATGGGATTGTCATTACATTTAAAACGTAGAAATTCAAAATTTACATCCGCAAGTACTGCTCTGCTTGGTCCCAATGTAACTTGCATACTATTATTACAGTCTTGCACCTTTGTCAAGGATTTGTTTACGTTCACAAAACTAGCACTAACTTATCTGATCGTATACACAAACTGACTTGAAACTTAGGGTCGATTTTATGTAGCGTATCCTCACCTTCCAAACAAGAAGTGGGTGTCAACATATCACCAAGGGTGGTATGCTATAGTAAATAGCAGCTCAAACTCAAGTTGAAGTGCAATAGCTTACATTTTCTATAGTAAACGTTTTATATTGTTGAAATACTATAAAATATCCAGTGAAGATATTCATGGAAAACATAGTATAAAAAATGTTTTATTGATAGAATTTTCAATCTGCTCCACTTTAATAAGATGTTTAATTTGCTCACTTCCTTGTTGAAACGTTGCTATTTCCATAACATATCAGTTAACCAGCGAAAAGTTATTTAACCAGTAACATGAAATACAAGACCTGTTTTTATTAATAACATGTACATCATATCAATGAAAAATTTCATGGATAAGAGGCTCCCTCACATTCTCTATGGAATAATAACGATTCAAAATATTTCTTGGATTTCAAAAGATTAAATTGGAGAATCCACCTAGATTGGATTCGAGTGCAAGAATATACATTTTAAAGGAATGAGTTATTCCTGTGATAAGCTCATCCTCCTGCAATTGAGTACTAGCACTTGAGATTGCCATTGGAAATTGAGAATAAATTCTGATTAGATTTATTCAATCTCATTTTTTTGATCGATATGAAATACTGCGTTTGAATCTTAAAACCAGTCAGTGTTTCTCCAATCCACCATTATTATTATTATTATTATTATTGCATACATTGAATTTTTTCGCAAATTAATAGAAAATTTGTAAAGTTATACTCGCATCAATTCTCCAAGCTGTTTAGATGATTCTGCTGTGTAATAAATGTCATCGGTCAAGTCATCGATATTGATAGCAGACCCTCTTGAATCCTTGCATAAACAGGGAGCCATGTAAATCAATAGCCAGCGGGATAATCTGGACTGAACAACATTGCATTGATTCTGATTAGCTTATGGCGTAGTGTTACTTCAACATTTGAATAACGCGGGTTGATGGTTGGCTATGAAACTGCAACATTGTTTCCTAGATGAGTTAGCAACCCATAAAAATTCCATCAATAACAATCTTGATATATGGTTTGGAACTTTGTTAAAAATTTTCAGATATTTTTTCTCGATGAGGTAAGATAATATCCATCTTATAATATATACCGTAATCATTATACATAACTCATGGTATATCAACTTTGCAGGTTATGATTAAACAAGAGAATTCAATGTCAGGTTTATGATTCAAAATTGGGAGTAGGAAGAGTAAATATTAACAGTAACAGGTTGTGGATAAGCAAAGTAGTTGTTCACAGTATTATTTAGAATTGTGACACAGCGAATTAAGTAAACAAATGATATAAATGAAACCTATACGTTTAATAATTCTGGCCAGGCATAGTGGATGTAAATATGTATTTTGCATCTCGATCCACAACGCAATATTCATATTTCAATATTAATACTCTCTCTATTGCCCATAACATTTAAAATTTACAATGAATGAGTTTCAAAATTTGATTCGATTATGTTTGGAATTGAAACTTGAAGTGAACGTAGAAGCGAGTACATCATGGAAGTCTAAAGATTCCCATTGAGTCCATTCAATATCCTCATCACTCGATAGTCGGAAGACTGAACTCTGAATCGTGAATGGCTCCAAGTTGATCAGGTTGCAGACACAAAGGAATACGCGGTCTGCCATTGTTACCTTTTGAAAGCGATTGAGGAACAAATCAATTGTGCTCCATTTCTTTGGTATGAATTCCTGATTAATATGACTGCGGGTCACTTATCTTCTGCTACTATATTAAATCGTTACAAATAGTCATATTGAGCATTATTTGGCTTGAGCGGCAGCTCAAGCCACGCGGCTCGAGCTGCCCAGCTACAGCTGCGCTGCTCTAGCCAACACAACTATATTCACATAACTATATTATAGGTGTAAACTCTGTTTTTAGGTCTACTAATGGATACTTAATCAATAAATAATAGTAAAATTCACTTCTAGATTACTCAAAAAGGGTGAATTTCACTATTATTTTTTTGATTTAGTATACATTAGTAGCCCTATAAACTGAGAAACATAAATAATATGAATATTATGTGAGTAGAGTTGAGATGGCTAGAACAGTGCAGCTAGAGCTGGCTGGGCAGGTGGGCAGCTCTAGCAGCGAATTTACAGTTACAGAGCTGCCGCTTGGGAATCATACGTTTAATGATAGTTATACAAGTTAACCCTCTTGATTTGAGTGACTCTTCTCCACATAATTTGTGCGTCCTTCATTATCATTTCTATCATTATGATAGATTTTATCATAACAACCATTATACTTCAATAAATACACTTTCCGATAGTTGGCTACATTATGATGAAAGCATTTCTAGTTCAATAAAAGGAGAATTTCAATCAGTTAGCTCAAACAAATCACCCTCTTCATTTACAAAGAACCGAATTGGATATTGAGAAACGATGTTATGAGCGAGAGATTGAGGAAATCGAAACCTGTAAAGAATAGCGGTGGAAATAAGAGAAGAAATTCTGGTGGATTGTCGATGCATAAGAAATGTTGTTGATACCTTATATCGAGGCGAGATATTGTGGAAAGCCTCGAAGATTGGGAACGAGTGGAAAGTTGATACTGGATGATTGCCAACTTCTGCACTCAGCTTTTTCAAGATGAAAGAAAGTCGTTAGGAAAATGAATAGACCGCCTCAAATCATAAAGTTTTGGGAAATGGACTGTCATGTGATTGGAGGAGCTTTCTACAGCCCTAGTTGGATCACAAAGCTTTTGATACTTATCTTGGTCTGATTGGAGTTTTCCAGTTCATGGAAAACTGGATGGAATCCCTTTCGAAGATAGTTCATAACAAGACTAACTTATCACAAGAAGAGTTTGACAAATCATTAGACCTGGTTTTGAGACAAATACCTCCAATTTTTATCCACAAGATTTGAAGGAATGAAAATCATGAGAAAATTATCTTGTCCTTCCTTTTATAATCATCCCTATCAATTGAAATATTTCTTCACTTTAATAATAATCATACCTCAGTCTAAATTATTTTAGAATTGAATAAAGAAGTGGTACACACGTATGAGTTTTTTGGACCTCTCACATTTATCTCTAATTCTTTCCAACCCAGTTATTAATGTGAATTTCTATAGCGATTCTCAACTGTGTTGAAGTCTTAAAACACCCGTACTACGTAAGTACATGAGTACTGGTTCAGGAACTGTACTCTTACTAGAACTGTACAATTATGTTATTCTAGAATAGAGTAGTCAGCTTCTTGTTATAATGATAAAGAGGAATAAGAAGAAAATAAAAAAATGAATCTTCTATTGATAATACTCACCTTATGTGTTCAATATGATTTTTGTAACTAATATGAGTAATGAAGACCCACGCAAATAAACTGTCTACACATAGGCCCAAAATACGATAGCTGCACATCACACATTATAAATTAAGATAAGATGTGGTATAACGCTTTAAAAATCAGCTATCAGAACTTTATAGCACTCATGAAAAATTTTTAATATAGTTCAGTAGCAAATGCACTTACCTATTTTGATGATAGGAGGGAGAGCGGTAGTTAAAGTAAAGGTGAGTAGAGTGAGAAAAATGATGTGACGGCATGACGTCACAGGCATTCTAACATGACGTGGCGATCGGTTCAGCACTGTGCATTCCTTGCAGAAATCTGAAATTCAAGGGAATTTAATGATAAGGAATTTACAGTAGACGAATTGAAATTATACGTACAGATTCTTTCAATAGTATGTGTAGGGCTTAATACATGTATGTGTAGGGCTTTGTGATGAACCAATAATCACCTCTGAACTTATTAGCAGTTTCCGAGAGCTCTTTTTCCCGCTATACAAATTAGAGGAAAATTAGTAGTAGTAACAAGATCTGTGTCAAATATGGGAAAGGCGTCAAGTTCCCATGAACTTTCTGCGAAATATACTCCATAGAATTCGAGTTTCATATGATCAGGGAGTAAAAAATCATACCTAAATGTTCTATTTATATTAACTAGAAGAATATTATACGACGAACTTTAATATTGCATCATTTGGGCCTATACTGGATTTCAAAAAAATAAATGTTCTGGGGGTCCATCTTTTCAAGCATCGGTGTTTAGAAAGCAGTGTAGTTCTAATGCTTTGAGGTAAAGTTGAAAAGTTGTTTTTCTGAATGAAAGCTCCTGTTGACCTGCAGTAAACCCAATTGCGAATTTGCATATAAAGTGGATTCTGGAGCTCTATATTACTCACCAAGGAAATGATTAAATGAGTAACAATAGCAGCGTGCTGATTGCAAGAGTTCTATTGGTTGCCAAATAATTCATGATAACTTACAAGTAGAGAAGTGTCGTTTCTGAAAAAAACATTTCTGTGCTGTCTCATGTTGAAAGGAGAAAGATTCTTTAGAGCGATTAAATGACTTAGGCCTACTCCTAGCTTTAAAGAAAAGGAAAACAAAATTCATATGGAAAAATAGTTTGAATGAATGTCCTATTTAATGATTTCTATGGTGATGAAATAAAAACTTATTATTGGTGAAGAATTAGTACTGCAACTGAAGTTTCAAGAAGCATGGATAACCTCAATCACAAAAACTCATTGCTGACTTAGTCGAAACTATTCGACTAAGAATTAGATAATTGATTAAATAATTGATCTAATCAATTATCAGAGAAAGCCAGAAATAATATTAAAAATTAACTCGATTGATCTATTGGTAGTATTATAGATGTTGTTCCATCAATAATGATAAGAACTTGAAATTTAAAATACGCGATCTGAAATTTATTATAAAAAGATATGATCTCTCTGCAAAAATTGAAACTCCCATGATGTAGTACATTGATGAATGGTGAAACTCATTCTAGGAGAAGGAAGATGGTTTACTACGAGCGCTATATTAAATTTCAGACGAGTCGGAAGTCGTTCAAGATGCGATTCCGTTCTCATCGGAGATTCAATCACCACATGCTTTTAACGTCCTAAAAGAGCTCTCATAAATGAGCATTAGGCTATTGGTGTTCTCAACGTATTTCTTGCTGAGTCTACCGTCTTGGTACTTAAAATACAGTCCACTATTCTATTAGATAGCTAATTACGATCATTCACTATTTATAGCCTATTGAACAACAAAAAGGTCTTGTATTGATCGAATACATCCAGAGAGAATAGAATATAGAAATATATATTCTATTCTAACTGAATACATCAATCGAACAACAAATGTTTATTCTAACAATTAAATAATATTCTGTTACTCTAGTTTTTATGAGATCACTGAGATATGATACATTTTGTAAATCACAATAAATTATTGGAAACTTCAACAGTTTTATTACATTTTTACAAACAAAAATAAATATTTTGAGCATTAAAACCTATGTCAAACCTATGTCATTAAAACCTCAATGAAAGGTTTTAATGACATAGGAGACACGTCATCTAATCTATAACAATTATTCAATTACTAAGAACAATGATGAGCTTTCAGTCGTAGAAAGTTTTGGAACAAACTTTGGAAGGAAGGTGATATGAATAACCTTGTGATAGAACATAGATCGATTGTGTGTGATAGAGCATGAAAATGATGGTAGTTGAAAAAGGACCGAACTGGTGGTATTGGTGGTTTGATCCCTTTGTCCATTCCTGGTGATATATGTTCTTCATCTATCTTCTAAACATTTGTGATAAAACTTCTCCATCTATCTTCTCAACATTTGCAATAAAATTTATTCATCTTTTTTTTATCATTCGATGTATAAAATAACCTAGTTCAATTATTTAGGAGCTGCATGAAAAGGAAGGTTATAAAAAATTACATACTCACAAGATAGTTGGTGCACACATTATTTATTTTATTTCAACAAATTTGGTGTTAAAGTTTATCAAATTAAAATTTTTTCTAAATGGTCAAGGAAGCTTGTAGTGAGGAGGCATCTTGGAAACTTTCAATAAGGAACGAAGAAAAATTTTTTTATATAAATTGGTTCAAGTATTAGAGGTAGGTCATGATTGTTTTACATCCTCACAATAAACTGGAATCTATTAGCTAAACAGTATTGGGAATTGAATCTTTTTTACTATTGAAATGGTAGTTTTGACATTCATGAATGCAAGAAATATTGACCATCAAAAATGAAAGTATTTTTCCTGTGTCCAGAAAAAGACTGTTTGAGTTTTTTAAGACAAATATGCTGATTTTATTTTTTATTAGTCTCTAATAACGTTACTTAAGTAACGTTACTTATACTTATCTAATAAAGTTACTTATCAGTGAAGGCACTCATAACGTTGAGATGAAGAATGCCATCAATCCAACATTAACATATTTCAGTGAAATACTATAGAGCTTTAATAAATCAATTTATTGTCCATATTACCATTTGAAACCGATTTTTGAAACAATGTCAACTCAAATCAAAATCTCGTTTATTCCACAAGCGATGAAAGGGTACATAAAAATAAATATTTTATTCACTAACAATACCATTTCAAAATTGAAGTGCTAGATTAAATTAATGTTATAATGATTGCAATCTTATAAGTATACAATACTGGATTCAATTTGTTTTATAATATAGTAATAGGAATGATCCTACATGGGCACTATGGCCTGTGCTTAATCTCGAAACCATTAGGATTAAATTGATACAAGTTTCGTATTATGGCTCAAAATATTCAAGCTTTCATAATTCAAAAGATGACAGTAATAATCAATTTGGTGCATTCTGTTTTCTTTCTCGTCTTAGAATGAAATTTCTTATAACATTTTTCCTGGAGCAAACATTTTTGCGTGAAGTACTGTGAAAGTACATACCGTGCCCTTTTTTCGAATAATCCTAGTTTATGATTGGAATAGATGATTTGTATATTAATATGAATTTTCTCGATTCGTTCAACAGTATTCAATTTCAACTTGAGTAAATCATAGATTTTTCAAGCAAAAAAGTGTCAATACAATATTTTACAATGCATGAATTTGAGAATGAGTTCAAACAAACAAAACTTATTGATAACGGGTCAGACAGTAGACTTGTATCGTGTTATTGGATTAGGGCATTATTTGATTAACTGACCGTTGCTGCGTCACGACGTCTCCTCGTGACAGGGCGGACGGCTACGCGGCTCTGCGTAGATTACCCGTCGACGGCAAACAGCTGACTGAAACTTCAACCCTTCAAGCGCCAAATTCCTCGTGTTTACTGCACCACGCCACCAGGCAGCAGCACATGACGGGGTGCAGCGCTCCTCTCAACAACTGAAAGGCGAAGCTCAGCAAGTTTCAAGCTTTGGTTTATAGAGCATGCTTGCATGCGACCCTTGCTTGGAGCGTGCATGCGTTGCTAGTTTCAATGGAGCGTGAGGGAAAAGGCTATATATAGGCTTATTTATAGAAAAAGCTATATTATATTGGTTAATATAAAATAGGCTATATTAATATATTGGTTAATATAGAATAGGCTATATAGCCTATTATTGATTAATATAGAATAGGATATATTAAGGCAAATATGGAATAGGGTATATCTATATAGGCTGATATTAGAGTTTGTCATATTGACACATATCTGCTAATAAGAAAGTAAATTGGAATACTAAATTATGGAATGGTAGAGAGCTTAAATTGATTTGTGTGCCAATCTTAGAAATCTGGACCGTGTTTCATTGGAATTAATAATAGAAAAGCTTGTTTCACTGGAGAAATATCAAAACTCTTGGAACTTGATCCAGAAGTTCATATTTTTTCAACAAACCAAACAGAAAATGGAGTTAGGTCATTTAATATCGAAGGAAAATGGAAAAAGATAACTATTTACTCTCTGGAAAGTGATAGTTTGTTATTATTATTGATAACTTCTACTTATAAAATATATAACTATTTAAAAATTCTCTCAAATATTCAGTCATTGAGAAATATAATCAGCTTATTTTCAACACGGGGGTGATCCTCGAGGCTATACCTGTAAATCGATTTTTCAATTAGTTCTCAAATTTCCTTTGAAAAAACTAGCTTTCAATTTGTTATAAAACACGACTTTTCTTCTGCTTGTCACATCCGGGTTTGAAATCCATTCTTTCTCCGGGTATTGTTTGAACTTTATTCTTTCTTTTTGTTATTCTGATAAATAGAAAATCTGAAAACTTCTTCATTTGATGTGAATGATGAAATAAATTGCAATCACAGCCAACAATGTAATACAATAGTTTATATTATGAGGAGCTAGAAGAGTGATCGTTACAAAAACTAAAAGATCCTTCATAAACAGAATAACTCATGTTAGGAACTCATGTTTAGGATTTATCAATTGCATTGACAGGGAAAGTATTGTTAGATAGGGAAATTCCCTGTCGTACATACTTTGAAACTAGAAAATGTGACTTCAAAGAGCAGAAAATTAGCTCCCTCTTATCTGTCCGGGAAGCAGAATTTACAGTTTTTACACATCGATGAACATCTCTTGAATAAATGTGAACTTCTCATAAGTGTTGATTGAGGTATTATGAAGTTTTTCTATCTCTACAAAAAACTCAATTTATTCTGTGCTATAGCCATACAATCGAAATAAACGACAATAATAATTTATCTCAGACTAGATAGTCTAACCATCAATTCTAAGTCATTGCAACACTATCTCTTGTAAATGGATTCTGTATTCATATGTACCCCATTGGACATGATGATCCACATCCTTAGTTCCTATCCAGTATCGTGTTCTGGCTGGGATGAGGGCTATGAGATTAAATATATAATTCTTCTTTGGCCTCAAACCGTCTAAAGAGCTTGGGAATATAATGTAGTAGCACACATACTTATTCCCAAAGCAATCTTATTTTGAATGAATTTTCACAGACGTTATTCCAAGGGTATAATTCACATAAACTGGAAGCTACTGTATTCCCGAGCGAATAAGTCCTAGAATGCGATTCTTCGCTGATATACAAGCACCATAGTCATTCCAACAAGCATTAGCGGCCTGTAGTACAGAACAGTTACTCATCTTGGGAGATAAAACCGATAAATATTTCCAAAAGTAACTGAACGACTAACCTATTTTCTTCACATATATATAATATTTATCAATATTTCCTTCAAGCAGTAATAGTTATAATATTAAAATTGGATCGAGGAAATTGGGTAATTCGATAATTATATTAGCATAGGCCCACTGAACATTATATTCAGTCAGTTTAGAAAATTCGATAAAAAACTATTGAGGTGTCAGAAAGTAATATTGTTATGGGTCTTATGGAATGGAATGAAAATACAGAATCTTACTCTTATTCATTTTTGATGCCATATAACAGGATTACCGTCATAATAATTTGAGATCAACATAAGATCAGGTCTTGAAGAAAACAATAATTGACTAACAAAGAAGAGTGCAACTATTGCATGCTTCGAGGATTTAAGATTGAAATGAGAACAGGTTTAAAATTAAACAAACATCGACTAACAACAACTTGAAAATCGACAGATAAAACGTAATGAATATAATTGAAACCGATTTTAAGAAGACTTGACCCACCAATCGACCAACCTACTTGATTACTCATTGTTTAATCTGGAAATCTCCACTATAATTATTATTTGTACTTTCATTCCGATAAGAGAAATGAATCTTACTTGATAAAAGTTTGTTTTGAAACAAATCTTCGTCTCTATTGAGAATGAAGATAGTTGTGGGAGCAGAGACATCATCAGTTTCTAGCTTATTGATCTGTATCTGAACATAACAGTCTCTGATTAATACTGGAGAACGGACAAGGGAGCACATTGATGATCGAAAATGAACAGAAAGTAGACAGAAGACAGATGGGAGAGCATGTCGAGTTGAAGAACGATATGTTCAACTGGATGGGAACAGGAGACAGTTTGCTGCGAACAGAAAGCGAGATGGACTTGGCTGCACTGTGCTGTGCTGAAAGGCGAATTTAATCTTGTTAAGAACTTTCTAATCCAATGTATATTATACGGCCTACATCAATCTTCTTAAAGGAAGCCATTTCTCACACATTTTGGGGCCTGCTTCTCTTCGCTCTAGAAAGCGTTTTTCTTTCCATGTTGGACAGTGGTTTGTACAATAGATGTAACAGTGACTGCTGCATGAAACAAGACTCAACAAATAGTAGCGTTGGTTTGTAAACGCGTTTTTCTCTGGAACACACAATAATTACACAATCCAACAGGCACTAACTGTTGAGAACTCTTAGAGCTTTTCTAACATTCACAGAAATAGTTTTTATTAAATATTTGTAATATAAAAATTTTTAAATCTTTTCTATTATTTACAGAAATGATATTTATTAAATATTCAGAATATTAATACTTAATGTATAATCAATTTATCTAATATCCATGATATTATTACTAAAAGTATCATTTACTAGAATAATATTACATTATTACGGAATGAATATTATGATGAATGATAGCCTAATATTATTAAATTACAAGTTATTATAGCTATTCGAATAGCTAAGAGAGGAGAGAACTGAAAGAAAATTAGGTGTTCATTCTCAAAAAAGCAACAGGTTACAATCACTAGGAAATATGTATACAATGATTCAATAGAATAATACTCCTCACCTAGAAACTGGTCTAAAACAATAGGATCAACCCAAACAGTCTCTGTAGATGAACTTAGAGGCCTCCAATTTTTCAAACTGTTGGATTCCAGAGAAACCATGTATCTTCAGAGAAATCAGACAAAATGTATCCCTCAACTGTTCAATTGATAGATCAATTTCATTTCTTTTGAAATTCTTTTCGAAATTCTTTCAATTCTTTTTGAAATTTTTGGAAGAATGGAATTCAATAATTGTTACCTAATTGGCTCTTTAAAATGATTGTTCTTCAAGGTGTAGAGCAAACAGTTTGTGAGCAAAGACGCTGTATATTAGATGGTGGGGGTTGATAAACACAATAACTCATTTCACTGGGAGAGATTAAGAGATTACTAGCCTGGAAGGAAACAGACTTGAAAGGCAGGTTGGTGATGCAGATAAGGGCTGGAACAGGATGAGTGTTTTAATCAGTGCGAGGAGGTGGACAGCTGCAGGGCAAGGTGGTGTGGTTGTGAGGGGAGGGGGGGCGAACAAGGAGGTCAACGTTTGCAGCCTCCCTCGAGAACGATTTCTCACTGCTCCAGGGTAAATCGGACTTACAAGTGCTTCCCGCCTATGTTTATCCTGGGTAAATTTATCCGGAATCTTTTATCATCGCCCTTGCCACTGATATCAACACTGCTGGAAGCTTCAAATAGCCGAACTAAGATTTATCTCAAGGACTCACTGTTCTGATCTTCACTAATACTGAACAAAGAAAAGGAGATGGAGCAATCACTCATCCATCACAAAATGAGAAAATGCTTTCCGCTGTATTTTGACAAACAAGAGTGAATAGAAGAACAATCCACAGAAACGTGTTATCCAAGCTGTTACATCTTCATTGAGCTAATGAAAAAGCTCAATATCAATAGATGAACTTATTCATGTAATTTTTGGATTGGATTTAAAAAATCTCGCTATAAGGTCTAATTGTTTCTACAGTATTCTAATATAGAAATATTAACTGAAATCTAATTAACTCAGAATCAGTATTTGAAATGTGACCAATGGTGGTGTCATACACTGCTAGACACGACAATTCTAGTGCTACTGTGATAAAACTACATAAACTGTATAGTTAGTCTGATAGCTTTAACTATTATGGGCTACTAGGTTTTTTTGCATCTTGTCTCTATGCACCAGTCTCAACCATTCAACCCGACGACTTACCTACTATGCCAGTAGGTAGACGGGATAGCAATGTCGATTTTCTAATTTGTCAATGATAATGTTGTCCTCCACCCAGATTATCAGCATTTTTTGTCGATTCGTGTCGTGTTCTACCGGGTGTGAAACCAACCTACAAGAAACCTTTAAAGGAAAATTTCTAATAAAGTGACAAACCATGATGATAAGATGTAGCATGGATGATGTCTATCATCATCTGATCTATATTTCACCATTCATACGCTATCTTACCACGCATACCACTCATTTTCTTACTAATAGTTTATCGAATAGTTCCTATTTTATAATAATTATTCGGAAATTCATTGAATTAGGTTCATGCAATTCCAATTCCAAATCCATATTTTCACTAAAACTGTCAATCTTCAGAGGAACCGTGAAAGAATTAAGAAGTTCTATTTCTATAGAATCACAACACTGAATTGAATAACAAATGAGTAAGATGATTAGGTAGGAGAGATAATTGATTGAAGAATATCTAAGATACCATTATTGTGAAGACAATAGATTTCCTGTGAGTTATCGTTTTGCAGTCTCGGTACGATCAATGAATTCAAGGCAGGAAACGTAAGTTTGCCGATGTTATTTGGAAATCGGTCAAGTGGGATGGGTGCGAGTGCAGAAATCGGTGAGTACAGAGCAGCTCTCGCCAATACATCTCTGAAATTTCGAAGAGTAAGAGGAGCCTCCTACAAGTAAGTTTAATTAGTGCCGGATTAATTAAATCAGCACAAAACTCGGAGCCATTTGGCGCGGTGATGTAGGTAGCATCGCCTGGGAGTAATAACGAGTTTCAGTTAGTTTGACAGTGGTTCAGGCCTCGACTACTTCTCTTTGTGCAGCACAATTTCGGTTGAGTGGAAAGAGCCGGCTAAATTATGTTTCTTGTTGATTGAAATAGATTCTTTGATAAATCTCTTCCTGATTAATACCTTGCACAGAAGTGATTCGATTTAATCTGTGTTCAATTGAAAATGTTGGATCGATTTCCTAGACTCGTATTCATGATCCATATCCTTCAATTCTCAATATTATTCTGACTCTAATTTATGGTGGGAAACTCGAATGGTTAATAGTTACTGTCCAAGTTTTTCATTGAATTATTAATTACTAGCCGGCTAGCCGGTAGGCTCGCTTTATCTGTCTAGTCAGAGGGCTTTGCCTCCTTTTTTTTTTTTTTTTTTCAATCGCGAGGGAAAGGAAATCTGTTAGCAGATTCCACACAGGATCCGAACTGTGTGGATATGTGGGGGTGGCACATTCTCAGAAGGAGAATGGTGAGCACAGTGAAGCTGTACCCCCGACCCACTAAAACCAAAAACCCTCCTTCATCAACAGAAGGGGGGCTGGACCATAGGCTTCCGCATTCTCGGCCCCCCTTCTGGAAATGGATCTTCGTGATGAAAAGGTCACTCTGGTATCACTGTAAGGAACCGTACATAGGACACATTTTAATTAAAGAACACTCAGGTTATACACATCATTCTTCAACTCCGTTAGGCGGTAGTCTACTGGAAAGTATAGTAGTAAAATTATTACAAGCGAATACACAAGTTCTTATATCACCCATCACATTTTTTTTTTTTTTTTTCAGCAGTATCAATAGTATAAATGAGTATTGAGTTTTTTTTTCTTTTTTTTTCTCTTCCAATGTGATGGAGCAAGTTACATGGTTTTTAACTGGAAACACTGGTAGTTATTGCTGTTGCCATTGTTGTTGCTGCCATTGTTGTTCGTCAGCTGCCTTTTGAAACAGGATATTTGACACCATTGTCTCAACTGCATGCCATGCAGCTTGTGACTCCAACATGGCCTCAACAATGGTGTCTGGAGTTTGCTGGCCAATGACCCTCCAACACGTTTCCCTCTGGGTCTCCCATCTGCTGCAGTGGAAGAAGGTATGTTGGGCAACATCAGAGTCCTCACAATACCAGCAGATGTCAGTCTGTTTTTTGCCAATGCGTTTCAGGTACGATGCATAGATTCCGTGTCCTGTCAGAAATTGGGATAGCCAATAGTTGACATCACCATGCTGCCTGCTAATCCATTGGTTCAAATTTCTGATTAGTTTTGCTGTCCAGCTATGTTCCCTAGACCACCTATCACTCCAGGTATCCAGAAGCGCCTGCCGTCATACAGCTTTATCTTCACCATTGTGTATCTGGCATCGCTCACTGATCAGAAGGTCAATGGGAGGGATGCCTTACACAACATGGGCAGCCTTGCTTCCAGCTGTACGGTATGCACAGCAGACGCGAAGTGCCATTCTCCTCTGGATCTGCTCTAGCTTCTTCATGGCTCTTTTGTTGGCTAGGACCCTTTGCCATGTTGGAGCAGCATACAAAATGGTGGATGACACTACCAGAGCCAGTGTCTTTCGCTTGCCCTGTTTTGGTCCAAAGGTGTTGGCCATAATTTTTTGGAGAGCAAAGGCAGTTTTTGCTGCTTTGACAGCAACCTCAGCCACATGTGTGGCAAAGCAGCGGCGTTTGTCCAGCCAGACACCAAGATATTTCAGCCTGTCTTTGGGTATTATTTGTGTATCACCAATCTGGAAGACAATTTGCTCTAGCCTTCTACGACCAGCCATGACAATAGCTTCTGTCTTATGAGCTGCTAGCTTGAGCCCATTGTTGTGCAGCCAGGTGTTAATTTTCTGTGCAGAGTTGTTGGCTATGTTCATCAGCTGGGCTTCATTGCTGGCAGTAACCACCAAGGCAATGTCATCAGCATAACCAATTATCTCAGCTCCATCTTCAAGGGCAATACGTAGAACTCCATCATACAAGACATTCCAGAGGGTTGGTCCTAATACAGAACCTTGGGGTACCCCACTGGAGATGTTTATTTCAAAGCTGCCTGCTGTGGATGTTGCAAGAAGGGTCCGGTGATGGAAATACTCCTGCACCATCTCCAGTAGGTAGGAGCTGATGCCTGCTTCTTGAAGACGCTGGAGAATCAATTTCCACGAGGCACTGTTGAAGGCATTCTTTATGTCAAGGGTGAGAACAGCAGGTATTTTCCTTGTGGAGCGAGTGCCAGCTGCAGCTGCATCAACAGTTCTCATGACATATTGTATGGCATCAGTTGTAGAAAAACCCTTGCGGAAGCCATACTGTCGGTCACACAATACATTTTGGTCTTCAAGTTCAGCCTTCAGTCTATTCACCAGCAGTTGCTCAGAGAATTTGCCAACCACATTCAGTAGACAGAGAGGCCGGAAGGAAGAAGGTCCTATAGTCCCAGCTGATTTGCCTTTGTCCAGAAGGATCAATTTGGCACATTTCCAGCTTTCTGGGAAGTCCCTATTGAACAGTGCATGATTCATTATTTTTTGGATTTTTTCTGGGTATTTTTGGGCAGCAAAAATGATAGCTTCTGGGGGGGTCCCATCTGGCCCTCCACTGCGACCTGGGGTAATTTTAGCTGCTGCTTCTTTGATTTCGTCAATTGAGAATGGGGCTGGAGCAGGTGCCTGTTCTGTTTGCACTGGTATGGGAGCTGGGTGAGTTGGGAAGAGTTCATCTACAGTTCTAACAAGGAGATCATGTGGAACTAGAGGTGGTTTATGTCCCCACTTCCTCCTTACTACCTTGAAGGCTGTACCCCAAAGGTCATCCTCTACTGAGTTACAAAGGTCTATCCATTTTGATCTTTTGGAGTCCTTGATGGCTTGTCGGAGAGTCTTTTTAGCAGCACGGTATGAGTCAAGCAGTTCCAGGCATTCATCAAACCTACCTCTGGCACGAAGTCTTTGTAGATTTCTGCGGATGTGTAGTGTCTCCTGATGGATGTTAGCAATTTCTGGAGTCCACCAGTAAACTGGTTGCTGTCCAGGGCGGGAGAGTCTTGTGCACTCTTGTGTTGCAGAGGCCAGGAGTTCCGTTAGTTGGCTAGCATCAGTATCATCTGTGACATCATGCATGACTTGCTCAATTGCAAGCTTTAGTCGTGACATGTTAACCTTTCTGTGTTGAGGAGGTTGGTGTTGTTGTCTGGCCTCATTTATATCTATTAGGATGCAGGAATGGTCACTATGTACTTCCTCATTTAGAACATGCCATTTTTTCAATTGTTGGTGGAGTCTGGCTGTAGCAAATGTGACATCTAGTATTGATGTTGATAGTCCTCGCTCAAAAGTTGGTGTTGAACCTACATTTATACACTCAAGATTGCAGGACTCCATCATCTCAAGTAGAAGCATACCACGTTCATCCTCTTGTATGCAGCCCCATTGTGGACTTTTTGCATTCAGATCACCTCCAACAAGAATTTCTTTTTGGGTCCCGTGGATCATTGTGTCAAGGCCATTTAGTACTTCAGTGAAGGCAGGGATTGAAATGTTTGGAGAAATGTAGACACTTATCAATAGAAGATTGGTGAATTCTAGGCAGACCCATCCATTGCCCTTGTGTACTTGGAGGACCATCATGGAGCTACTGCACTGGAAGATGGCTGAGTCACAGTTGTTGTCAGTGAACCATGTGGCAGATAAAACAGTGGCTTTGTTTGGTTCTGACACTAATAGAAAGTCTGCATTCCTCTGATTTGCAAGAGCCATAAGAAGGTCATGTGAGGCTCCACTTCTATTGGTGTTCAGTTGTAGTACTCTCATACATACACTTTACAGCTTGTTGTCCGGTGTCCCAGCTCTCCACAGCCAAGGCATCTACACATCTTTGAGCAGGAATTTGCAGTATGTCCTACTTCCCCACAATTGAAGCAATTGGACCGCCAGTCCTCTCTGGTACACTGGTCTGCAAGGTGACCCACCTGCCAACATTTGTAGCACCTCTTTAATGGAGTCCTCTGTAACATTTTGCACCATGTCCAGCCAATTCGAACCCTGTCAGATGTGTGCAGTAGGTTTTTGAGGATGGCAGCTGGCATCTTCACTGTTGCTTTCTGGGTCTCTCCAAAGGCAGGACGTAGGTTTGTTACAACCACTTCGTGTGCACTGCAGTTGGCTAAATCTGAGATGGCATCCCTGATTTCCTCCACCTCAGCATCAAAAGTGAGTCCCTTGACATGTAAAAAGGAGTAGTGGACCTTCTCCCTTACCACCATTTCTGGAATACTCTTTATCCCATCCTTGAGTCTGTTTTCTACATCCCTGGCTCGGATTTCAACTTTGCCACTTGTGGTCTTCCTCAGAGACAGGACCTCAATGTCTTTTGCCAGAGGTACTTTCTCCTTCAAGGTCTTAACCATTTCAGCATAGGTTTTTCCAGTCTCTTCCACCTCATAAGTGTGTACTCGACCTTGTGATGATATGGTTTGATGTTGCTGCTGTTTTCTATTGGAGATAGGTGGCAAGCCTTGTCTTGCAGGCACCTGCTGCTGCCGCCCCTGTCGCTTTCTCCGCTTCCTTGTGGTGTTTTCTGGTGAGGCAGGTGTTAATACAGGTGAGGGGTCTGTGTCCTGTGGTTGCTGTGGTAATTGCTGCTGTTGATTTCTTGTAGTCACATGTTGAGGGGGTGTCATGAATGAGGTAGCCTGGGTCTCCTTTGCACAAGTCGTGGTATCCTTTGTCATTGCAATAAATGCAATTTGCAGGCTTGATACAAGTTCCTTCAGGGTTTTGGGGAGGTTTTTCCGAAGCTTAACCATTTTCAGGAGGTCTCCAATGCACTTTTCCAGTTCATCAGCCATATTGCAGGAAACTGACGTAGGTTGAGCAGTAAGTCCGGTTTGTGACTAGTGGTAATAAGCTAAGAGTGGCAATGAATATTCGACGTACTATTATTACATAAGGTAGAAATTTACATCTAGTGAGATAGTAAGTTCAGAAGTCACGATGAATATGCAATACACAATTATATAATTATTAGGTATATTTATGGTAATTTGAATGTGTATAGTTCAAGTATAAAATAATGGAAATCAAGTTATACAAACAAATAAAGTGGCAAAAGTATTTGTGATACGTTACTATATTCGAGAGTTGGATATGATGCTTCTATCATATCAAAATAGAATACAATAGTGCCTTTATTATGAAATATCAGTGTATGGAAAGCCGTACACTTATTGTGCCATATGTGATTGTACAAGTGCAAGTAGATAAAGTTGATTCATCTATTTACTATATGTGACTATTTACCTATTTTAGTATATAGAAATATAAGTAATATATGTAATAATATCTAAGAGTATATAGATTTTTATAGACTAGTTGAGTAATAAGCAAGTAATTAAACAGTATTGAATATTTTAATAATTTACTATATTGAGGTGTCGTGTATGATACGACTGTCTCATCATATTAGACTGCAATGGTATACTTCTAAAGAAATATAATTTGTATGGAATGTCATAACATATTGTACCGTATTTGATGATACTAATGCCACTTAATCAAATGAAAACAGTAACTTACACTATTTATTAGTAGATTGTATCAGTAGTTAAGTAATCAGTAACATATGTGATTGTACAAGTGCAAGTAGATAAAGTTGATAGCCTATTTTAGTATATAGAAATATACGTAATATATGTAATATAGTAGATAAAGTTGATAGCCTATTTTAGTATATAGAAATATACGTAATATATGTAATAATATCTAAGAGTATATAGATTTTTATAGACTAGTTAAGTAATAAGCAAGTAATTAAACAGTATTGAATATTTTAATAATTCACTATATTGAGGTGTCGTGTATGATACGACTGTCTCATCATATTAGACTGCAATGGTATACTTCTAAAGAAATATAATTTGTATGGGATGTCATAACATATTGTACCGTATTTGATGATACTAATGCCACTTAATCAAATGAAAACAGTAACTTACACTATTTATTAGTAGATTGTATCAGTAGTTAAGTAATCAGTAACATATGTGATTCTACAAGTGCAAGTAGATAAAGTTGATAGCCTATTTTAGTATATAGAAATATACGTAATATATGTAATATAGTAGATAAAGTTGATAGCCTATTTTAGTATATAGAAATATACGTAATATATGTAATAATATCTAAGAGTATATAGATTTTTATAGACTAGTTAAGTAATAAGCAAGTAATTAAACAGTATTGAATATTTTAATAATTCACTATATTGAGGTGTCGTGTATGATACGACTGTCTCATCATATTAGACTGCAATGGTATACTTCTAAAGAAATATAATTTGTATGGAATGTCATAACATATTGTACCGTATTTGATGATACTAATGCCACTTAATCAAATGAAAACAGTAACTTACACTATTTATTAGTAGATTGTATCAGTAGTTAAGTAATCAGTAACCTAATATCATAGGGTATATAACTATAAATATAAATAAAGCCTATATCTAATAATATGAAAGTATATATAAATTTTGCGGAATAGTTGAGTAATAGGCAAGTAAATTAAACAGTATTTGATATCGTGATGGGTTACTATATCAAGGTGTCGTATATGTTGTTACCATCACATCATAATAGGATGCAATTTTGCACTTCTTATATAATAAGAAAAATTAATAAGTGATAAAATAATTAATTGTACACTATATGAAGCGTTTATAAATAGATTTTATCAGTAGTTAAATAATCGGTCACCTAATATTATAGAATGTGTGAATAACGTAAATATATAACTATATAACTATATATCTAATGATATCTAGGTTTATATAAATTTCACAGAATAGTTGAGTGATAGGCAAATAATTAATCATGTAATAATCCCTCTAGTAGCCAGTTATGGAAGTAGAAACGATTTCCATCTAGTTAATGAGAATGGTAAAAAGTAATGTTTGATGGGAATTTACTATACTAGTACACCGTATTTGATAATTATGCACCCTAGAATATGGAGACGCAGATTTTGAAATCGAGATTGTTAGTTGGGAAATCCCTTAGTTACTGTAGTTTGGAAGTTGGAACGATGTCTATTGTAGCGTAGCAGGCAAGCGGAGTGTTGTAGTTGTTAGCTACGTAGTGTTTATTTGCAGGGTGAAAGATGCGTATCGTTCGTTTCCAAGTCACAGGTTTTCATAGAAGTAGTAAGAGTTTGCAGGTCTACGCGTCCGACAGCCCTCTATTGATATTAAAGCGTGAAGGAGGGTGAGTAAGAATGTGAAAGAAGACAATAAGTAAGGACGTTGTCCAGTCTCACCCGAACCTTTCTTTGTACTGTAGGCCTACTGTCCACCGAGGTCGATGTCCTTGCCGTTTCTACCTGTAGCTGCCTCAGGGGGAAGTCGAAAGCGAGTACAAAGACGTGAAACAAAACACAGAGACACTGGAGACTTTAAACCACGTTGTAATAACTGTTCGGTGATTTATTAATGAACGCGAGTCGGGAATAAAAATATGATTTGAAATATGAAATCTACATAAAAAACTGCACATGTAAATGTAACTTTCGATTTAGATACTGCGAAAGAACCCTGCGAAAAACCGTTTGGCACGAGAGCCGAAGTAACACGCGGCCGGCCCCAAAAACTCGTCAACCGTCAACCCGGGCTTTGCCTCCTGGACCCTCGGTAGTGTCAGCAGTGACAATGAGACAAACAGTCTCAACAAAAATACTATTCAAACGGAATTGCTTTGTTTATCATATCACTCATCATGATATTTTGGGTTTAATGGATGATTTACCTCAGCTCAACATGGGTATGTGATTTGAGCATATTCTGTGAAATCAAGAAAAGTACAAAGAAAACTATGGAAAACCTGATGAATGACGTAATCTTAGGAGGATTTCAAAAAGATTGTAACAGAACATTTTTAGACCTAATATGAACCTGTCCACCAATTTCAAACAGTTTCTGCTAATTCGCTCTCGAAAAAAACTTTAGAGAACGAAGAAAACTCTTGAAAAACGTAACTATTGGGCATATCCTTGGAAAATATAAAAAATCTGGTCTTAGTGTACATTTAAAGGTCTACCCGAGCATAGGCCTACCATGAATGAGTGATATTCCGCTTCTATCTGATCGGCTCAGGAGCAATATATGCAACCCCCAATGCATCTACACTACAACTTTGATGAACTGATTACTGGCGAGATCACAAACATTATTAGAAACAACCTATCTTAATAGACTATCATGATTGGCCTATTGTTACTTCTATTTGCGTTGCCGAATTTTACATCAAAATAATATGCTTTTTATGAAATTTCAAAGAATCAATAATTATTAGTGCAATAACAGTCATGATAATTGAATCAACCCCATTTAGTGTCTCAGTAAGTACAATTTACCCGAATTCAGTCATTTATTGTAGTCGCATATAATGAAGCCACACACTGATTGTGGTGAAAGAACGAATTTCTTGGCAAGCGCTTCTTGGTGTAGCCATTGTTAAGATTCGATAATACAGCTTTACAATTGAACAATAAGCTTGCTGAGACTACACACCATATTTTTGTGGACAAAAAAGACGGCCGGGCCATTAAAGCGATATTACTTGTAACATAAAGGAAAGCTTAATCCCGGTGATTCAAACGAGCGACTGGTATGACTCATAAATTGAGCCGACTGAAAGGAGCAAGAGGAAGCCGAAATTCCGACCGCACTGGATTTGCATAATGAATGAAGGCGGTAAACTGAGAGCCAGCCGCCCTCACCAGCATATTCAGTTATTGCTCTGCGCATTATATTCATTGAACTCATACGTGAAACTTTGAAGCCAAGGAAATTGGCACTTGCCAACTTTAATAGACTCACTAATAAATATTCCCAGCCTATATTGTGGAGGGGAATATCAACTTTGGGATTTACTGTGCAAGATTTGTGGACCTAATTGTAGAGAATCTGTGAAATGACTGGACTCGAATTAGTTCAAGCATCATGATTATAATTATAAGAATCTGGTCAAATCCTATTCAGTATTTTTTATGAACGTACTTATCTGTAGTCTTGAGAACTATACTCAATTTCATCTGTTCAAACTCAAAATAAACTCATTCAATAGTATACTCTCATACTATTCCAATATCCTCTAACATGTTTGTGATTAGCTATAGGCTGTGTTGAACTTCTGAATATTATTAACCTATTGTAGTGAAAATAAAGAAGTCTACACTTCTAGAAGTTGTCGATTATCAACACTGCGCACTCTTTTGATGTCATCTATCGATATACCCATTATAATATTCCTCAGAAATAGAGTTTTACACATACTCATGTTTGCTGTACAATACATTGATCAGTTCATCTCAGTAGACGGTTCAATGACATTATCGCAACTTAAGTACGAGAGATCTTTGTGAAAATCTGATAATCTTCTTTTTCTTCTTAGAATTGCATATTCTCATTTTATATGGGGTAGGCATTCCTGTATCATAATTACTGTCTCTTTTCTGTATTTCCATTTTCAGCTTTCCCCTTCCCCTCTCTGGTCTTGGAAATTACTCTTGTAGATCTAATCATCTATTTCTAAAGATCAATCAATAATGAAGAGCTTAACCGATGCTATAAAATGATTGGGCGGTAACCAGGAACTGGCACTGTGGTCTCAAGCTTGAAATAAATTCAGCGGTCAGAGTCAAAGATCAAATCAAGAAGGTAGTCTCATGGTCGTTTATCTCTTTTCGCAAAGAAGGAACTGGTCTCAAGAGTGCACTATTTTCATCTCTTTAGACGGAGACCAAGTTCAAAGCAAATAGACAGGGCGGGCGTTCCCTAGAAGCCTTCGATCTCTTCGAGTCTTTTCTTTAGTCTCCGAAATCGGTTTTCAATCGGGCTCCACTGGAAACAAGGGAGCTCCCCCGAGATGGGACGAGGGGAGCCGGATATATCAACCTGGAAACATACTTAGTATTTTGACAATGTATACCACTACAATGTAATGGGTACTTGTCTTCAATTTCTATTAAAATATTTCATTGGTGGAAGATAATAAGTGATTTATATTTTCATCACACATTTTCCAACTCAGCCTTAGCAACTATGGAATCTCTGACAATATTTTTGGTGAGATATTTTGATATTTGAACATGATGGAAACAATTCAATATTAGATGGCACTATTATCCCGAGACAACTTATCAATTATTCGTATTAATAATTAATAAACTCACTTTTATTTGAGCAGAAGATTGATAGTATACTTTTATCACATTATTCGCGGCTGGATTGAATAGGAATAGATTTGAATCTTCCTTCTCTCGAAAAAGATTGGGAGAATGTTCGAATTCTAACATCTTCGGAATAAATGATTAGATACTTTATACGAATAGAAATATTGAGTAAATAGCTGATATTGGATGAGACAATTTTAAAGTGTTCTACTTGAGATAGTAGAAATATTCTTACGATAGAGCAAGTGAATAAATGATTTTGAATACAACAATTATTGGATTGTTGTATTCATTTGTTCCTAACCTATTTGATTTTGAAAATCAAAGAGAAACTCGAAGGAATATTTTTTCTTAGTTTTGTGATATTCTTCATCGATTAGATAGATAGACCCATACATGTTGTTGAAATGACAATGATCGCATTATTATGCATGTTTCTGCTATGAATGAGGAAGATGTCCGTACATGTCCATGTCTCTAAAAGACGTTCTCAGTAGCCTTTATTTCTTCGTACATAGGGGATAAATTTAATTAACTACAGAGATAATGGAGCTGGAACGACTTACAATCCCTTTCCTGGCATTCTCATTGCAGAGCGACGTAGCTATTGACGTGATCCATCTCAATTCATGACAGTTAATTCTTAATTTTCTCCTGCAATCGATTCTTGAATCCGTCTTCCAACTGAGTTCCCTGAAATGTACTACAATGCGACAAATGGAATCAGCGAATCAATAAGACAACGGCTGCGCTCAAAAAAGAAGAAAAGAGATCGATAACGGCTAAATTGTCCAAAAATGAATTTTTCAACTTATTCATTGTTAAATTTTATGATTCAATCGTTGTACAATAATTTATTTTGTTTCAATTCAATATTGTTTTGAATTTTCATCTGACAGCCTGAGGAACTTTACATTTTTTAAGAGAAAAATATAAAATAATAGCAGTTCACAGAAGATCTCAATAGCACATAATAGAATAAAAACGGAAGCCTTATTATTTTAATGACACTCGAACTCAAGTAGAACTGTATTCTCAAGCATGATCAAAATTATTTTTGTTATAAATATAATATGTATATGGTTTTAATTTATTTACAAATTAATCAAAGTATGGCGAGAATACTTATCTCCATGTTGTATTTTTGATTGTCAAAATTCTGAAAGTTGGGAAACCATATCTCATGAGACTGAAAATTTGATGAATCCTTTCTTGCTTTATTCTTCTTATTAATGAGACTCAAAAAAGTTTCAATTTAAAAGAAATTTTCCGGCTTCCAGCTTTGTCATTGGTGTAAGCGCTATAGGTTAGGGCTCTATAAAAAGGGGGTAGACGCACGGTCCGCCATTCTGTGGTCAATTTTTTGCGCCAGGTTTGAATTCATATAAATATTTTTGGTGTTCGAGACGATCAACAGATGTTTATCAAGCTTATCAAATGAATTAATTTATTGTTTTGAAATCTTGGAGGTTAAATTGTCATATAAAATGGTTCATATTGTTTAGCATCAAATTGCAAAAAATATAACCATTTTTATCATAAAACTGAAATTTGAAAAAATACAAATTTACCAGATTCAGGAAGATGAATCAAAGTTAAAATTTTGACTTAGAAATTGCCAGACTGGAAATCCAATGCTCTGTGAAGTGAGTATTATTTTTTTCTAACATGATTTTTATCATTAATCATATGTTTGACTGTCGAATTGAATGAATTCAAACCTGGCGCTAAACGTTGACCACAGAATGGCGGACCGTGCATCCACCCCCTTTTTATAGAGCCCTACTACAGGTAGAACTAGATCTCTTGACGTAGGATTGCAAAAATATATCTTCTACTTGAATTCACCATCCATGTGCCAGTAATAAATTTTACAGAAGCATGCTTCATTATTATAAAATTTCAACGACATTTACATTTTTGTGAAAATACACATTACACAGGCTACTAGATATTATCAGTATTTCTGACAGTCAATTAAAAATTGAAATGTTCAGTTGACCGATAGCTTGAAAATTCAGATATTACAGATATTTGAGATAATAATGAGATCTAGCCGATGCACCTCAAGTTCTCAATTTTCAAATTTTTCATGTTATTGTATAGACCTAAAAATAATACCCAAATTTGTTAATGACTCTTTTTGTTTGTTTCAGCCTGAGGAATACCGTATTGGTATTGGAATCAGTTGTTGTTGGACACTCTTTAGATTGATTCAGGAGATACCCACGTTGGATTGCATGAATAACGAGGGCAACAACCACAGCATTGCTGGCAAGGGGGAATAGGTGATTGGTGCGTAGTGACATCAGTAGGGAGAATTGGCAGCTGGAAGGGTCGTCCGCTGCGCTGCGCCGTCCGCTGGTCCATGCGCCGAAATACCCGAGGCTGCATCAACCTCCAACCTCCAGTGGATCCGGCTTGTATCAATACTAATAAAATATGCAAACTGAAAGCTATAGTCTGTCCAAGCAAAGAAGACCCTCTGGTAAGATGAGAGAATGACACGAGCTAGGTCAATATTGGTTCAAAAATTATAAACTTGGTCTTGAATTTTAGGAAACATTCTGATCTACAATTCAAGACCAAGCTTATAACTTTTGTACCGATATTGACCGAGCTCGAGTAATTTTCTCTTCTTGCCGGAGGCTCTTCTTTGCTTGGACAGACTATATCCTTCCTGCAGCCATTCAGGAGTCGGCATCCCGCACTGGCTTAACAATGTTTGATCATCCAAAATAGTCTATGCCTACGCCAATCTCAACATCAACAATATTTCGTCGAATATTCAACAAATTCACGGTTCAGGAGTTGTGAACGTGGGTGTGTAAAGTTGTTATCTGATAATAATTCGTTCACCTCCCACAATAGAGACTGATAGAAATTTAAATTTCAAATTTTAATAAATTTCTGAATTTTCGTCTCTTCAATTACGGTACTGGAGCTACTAGTTTTAAAATCTAAAATTCTTGTGAGAAATGAATTAAACTAATTTCCAGTGTTACCAGGGAATATTCTTATTGAATTCTTGAAGAAACTTGAAGGCGTATTCGAATACCTTATAATGTCATTTTTGGTCTATTGAGAGTCAACAATTATTAAAAATCACAATCTTAACCTGGATTTGTTGTGTTCTGACATTTCGTTGGGAAGCACTGTTGTGTTATGGATATTAATTGATACTTCTTGAATTGATGAACGAATTAAAAATATAGATTGTTATCTTCTTCAAGAATTATCAGAATTTTGAACTATTCAAATGGATTAGAGGTATCGGCACTCGAATTTCATGGACATTTTTAAAATTGAAGAACATATCTTCCAACAGAGGATATTTTTGAAAAGAGATAGCGCAAGCACTAGGAAATATAGAGCTGTTTTCATGTGGATCCAGTACACAGTTGAAAAATACAACGTATTCATGTATCTACTCGTGAATTGCAAAATAACTTATGGCGCAGAATAGATCTTCCACTTTTCTTGAAATTTCGTTGGATTTTTTCTCAGTTGGCATGGCAGGGAGCCAGGATTGGTGCCCGTAGCTCCTAGATTATGTGACAGGGCTTTCACTGAAGGTCCGAAGTAGAGAAGATCTTGTTATAGTGGGCCGACATTCTTTTCCTTGAACTTCGCTAAAGAAAGTTATGTGATGTTCTCAGTTCTGCTGGAAGAGGGGGCAGTGAGCCAGAAAAGTATTTTCTTCATACAGGATGAGGTTCATTCCATTTATAAAACCACTAGCCAGCACTCTGGAAGCACTAGCCGGTACGTCGTTATTCCAATGAACTGCTAAGTAAATTATTTAATAAACCCCCTCAACATCAGCCAAATAAACAACCTTAAAAATAGGACCCCACATGTGAGTTGATTTAGTAAATTACGTTTATCATAATCACAATTTTAAAAGTTGCTATAAACGTTTCATTGTTTTTCCCCAACAATATAATGACATTTGCTGAAGATATATAATTTTTTTTATTACAAAGTGCTCATTAATTTCAATTCCAGTAACTCACGTTTCATTCACCACAAACGCTCAACATGGACTGGGGAAATTTATTCACCAACAAATATAATTCAATTATATCTATATTAAAATCATTATGTATTTATTCACCAAGATTTGTAGTGGAACATGTTGCATCATAGAGTTGCAGCTCGAGTTTATCGATCAATAGCACGATACTCAATAGTACTGTACCAACTATGTAAATCGGAACAATATTATAAAGTTCTGTAATTTATTGCAGTACCTTCTCGTATCCCATAGTTTGAGACAATAAAGTCCACAAACGAACCAACACAGTAAATATTGAGAATACTAGCACCGTACCATATGATGGTTAAACTTATAGACTGTATAATAATCATACAGCCTCTATAGTTAAACTAAGTTATAATTATTATACAGTCTCTATATTTAAACTCAATATGATAGATCAGATTATGTGAATTGTTTTCAAATTCATGTTTGAACTTCAAGTGTCTGATCAAACTATGTGAATTGGTCATGATCAAAATCTTGTCATTAAAATTTTTTTATTTTTCTATAAAAATAGTTGAAAATTTCCTACGTAATTCTTTAATGTTTGGTCATTGTTTTCAAAAATATATGATTCTACGAAAATTCACCAGACTTCGTATTCGACCGCTAATGCATTGAAAGACTCTGTGGTCCAGTTGGAAGATAGATTACGGTATTGAATGGGTTTCGACCCAAACGGCTCTTGTACAAGTTAGTCATTAAGCAAGAAGAACTTGAAACATTTGGAGAACAAATCGTTGGCCGCGATAAAATATAGGGTCGTAAGTGCAGCTCCCAACAGAAATTTCTCCAATACCCAGAAAGGAGTGCTAGCCATTGGAGTCTATAATAGAGTTACTGCTTGAACCTTCTATTACAGGAATTACCTTGTGAATCATGACTTTTCAAAAGATTTGAAAAATGAATATAAAATTAAACACACCTCTAAGTAATCCCCCTCAGTAATATTCAATTGTCAAGCAACGTTTCTCAATAAAAAAAATTGTTTGTCATTTTTTCACGATTAGCTATATAGACTGGGAAGGTAGAGTTTTAATGAGTTCATTTCATTGACATATCATATCATGAAATGTGACTCATAACAATCCGTTCATTAGAGAAGTGACAGGTTTCTCATTCAAATTTTGACTTTATTCAATTGAAAAAAAAATTGATTGTCAAGATTAAAAAGACGAAAAATTGAAGCTATGAGGAATCTCAAGTTCATTAGATAATTGTGAAAATTATATTTATTTTGCAAATGTACGATTAGATTGAGGATGGTTACTCTCTCCCTTAGCTGTGAAAATACTTTCCCTCCGTGAATCGATTCGAAAGTATTACTACTGTTTCTTGCATACTCTCAAACAATGAGGTTCACAACTTGGAATGTTTATGTGCATTCTATTGGCTTCTTGAGTTATATTCCGACGCATGCGTCAAGTTTTATTGCTTTGTATTAGCCAATGTAAACCGACCTGTAATCCCCGTGCGAAATATGACTCCCGAGAGTATCAGAGACAGAGGAGATGTGTGTAACATGCAGGAATCCTTGTTCGCAGAAGATTCATGCTTGCGAGCATACATGTGTGAATGTGTGTGATGTAGAACAAGAATACGTGGCTGGTTTGTAGGATAGAATCAGAGACCCGAACATCTGAATCTGATTTCGTGTGTCGCTTGTCGGGTTCTTGGCTTTGTTCGATGTCTGCTTCAAGAAATACCCAAAGAGCTCGTTCGTTGGTCTACTCTGCTTTCTTGGTGTCTACACTTCCAGTAGGGACTTTTCATAGCATATTAAAAGCTGAAAAAATTGGAAAGATATAAAATCAATAGAACTCAATAAAGCAAAAATTTCCTGTCAATGAGTGCAAACGATTTAGTAGCCTACGAAAAGAGTCTATGAGGCTATTAATTTTTCTCCATCAGCTACAAGTTATCATGATGATTATCAAATTCAAATTCAATTGGTGTTTTTTCACAAGATTGAAAATAAATTAAAATAGTGTTTTTTCACAGATTCTCAGGTACATTATTTGTAGTATATTCATACAAAATAGTTTAAAGAGGAATATTTCCCACAAAGACACAAGTCTAAGTATGGGGAATGAGTTCATTTGAATTTAATTCATAAGTAGCCTATCACATTGTTCAGAAAAAAATAGTAAATATCTCATTAGAGAATTTGATCAATACACAATCAACTTAGAATATATAGGAGGATTAAATTAGTTGATCTCCAGCATCCCTTTTTCAAAATAAAATATCCATCTACATAAATTATGCTTGTGGGTGCCAATGCTAGAATTTTCTAACTTTTGGTGATTTTTGGGGATATTCCTATACAAAATGACTGTGACAAGTCTCCTGGCAAAGTTCTGACGTCAACCCCACTTGCTCGCCTGCCTCTCACTTGGCTTATTAGCCTACATCCCCCACGCATAACAACTCTTTGAAGTTTCAATTTGCAAGAGGTTTTTGTATCGAATGTATCTCAACAACCGACAGAGGTATCGATTTAAACTCTTCCCAATTTCATTTAAAGAATTCAATTATTCATCACAGTATTATTCCATTCTGGCTTGTGTGATTCGGAAGCCTAACTTGTAATGAAGGAAAGCCTTGATTTTTGCCAAATCACCCTTTTTTCAAATAGATTACAGGACAGTTTTACTTGTTTCATTTCTCATGTCTGTTTGGTTTTCTTGGTAGGAGTAACCCGATTATGCTGTGAACAGAATATATGGAGAAAATAAATAAGCAATCTTAATGGTAATACTATTGGAGATTCCGGGAGAAAATAATTCAGATTCTAAATAATTATTCCAAAATAATCCAATTATCGGAATGTGATGTTTGTATGTATTGCCTCATCATATATTTTACTGAGAGAGAGATACCAGAGATATGGTTTATCACATAAACGTATGACTAAATGACGAAAGACTGAAAGTTGATTTGGAGAGCCTTTCATTTTAGTACTATATGTATACTTTATCAGTATATTGATTCGTCAAGGCGCAATTTATATGGAAGAAATGGATGAGGTTATTGCAATGATGTGATTCAGAGAATCTTAAATTTCAGTACTTTGTATATAATACTATACTAGTATAAAATGAGCTTAGTAATTGATTTGTCAAGGAGTAATCTATGAGCAAAGCGCTCATCAAGTTAATCCCTGATGAAGACTGGGTGAGGAAGAAATTTCATTTTACTGAGGACAGATTGTTTTATACTGACTTCTTGTTATAAGACCATCTTTCCAAAGATCTTTTTTACAGCAATTTTCCTCGTAGCCCATTCGAGAGATCTCTTCTTCCATCTTCGGCTTTGACGCTTTAAACAGATGAAGTTTTTGAATGTCGTGCTAATGAGGGAAATATCACTTGGAAAACTCAAAGGTATGACGCATTTTCATCGAGATCAGAGACGAACGCATCTCCTCGGCAAGAGGGGAAGGGTGCGCCCTCCCTTAGTTCCTTCGGTGCGCCGGGTAGTTCCAGGCCGCGCCGTTAGAGGGCGCAAGAATCGACTCCCTCTTTGAAGAACTCGCTCAGTTACGACGCGGAGACCGATGCGTACGGACGCGGCAACGGCGGGAAAACAGCGACACGACGCGCTATGACGCACGCAGGAATTTCGGACGTGGAGTGCTTTCAGTAACTGCCCTTCCCTATCAAATAATGTGATTCATTATGCAAACAACTCAACTAAAAAACCTTTGATCTTTCTCCAATAATAACACTCTTTTAATCGAGGTAAGCTGAAAGAAACCCAAAGGATTAATAAACTTTCATGAGTGTATCTTATTCCAATTTTTCATAACGGACGTTGATGGAGAGCAGTAATTTATAGTAACAGAATCTCAACTTACATAATTATTACCTTTTTTGATCCTGTTATTCGATACTCACTCTCAAAAAAGCCTTTAACATTTGAATTACTAACAACTTGATTCCTGAACTTATCATGCTTGTTGATTTAAGCTAGAGGATGTCCTGCACTGATAATTTTCTCCCCGAAAATTGGAAGGAAAATAAATGGAGGGAAAGAAAACTAGTAAATTATACTTGGAATACATCCAAACAAGCATTTTGAATTCATGAGATCACTCTATGGGAGAATTATTACTAAAAAAGATTATAGAAGTTCAACTAGAGAATAAGGGTACAGAGCACTGACGGCTCGTGCCACGAAACAGGTGAAGTGCCCGTATCTTTTACTATACAGCACTTTACCTGTTTCGTGGCAAGACCCACCAGTAGTACACAGATCAAGGGGGTGAATCCTTATTACTCTTTGGTACTGAACATGAACAGATTATCAAATATTGGAGTACTAATCAAGATTTGTATAGGCCTATGTGAATCTCAAATGATTTTTCCTATAAACTGTTCACTAATTGCATAAAATTGCATTCTATTGCAGAATCATTGAATCCGTGAAAAAGTCATTAAAGAATCTGATCCATTCATAATCAAGTTTAGAATTGAATCATTATAAGAATATGGATAATGTATTCGATAAAATAATATTTCTAACAGAACTTTTTGATAATATATTATTCCTTCGTGATCAATAATTATTTCACTCTTCACTCCACTCTCGCCGTTATTCACAAATTTATTGTGAATAGAAGAATCTCAATCAGAATCAGCTCTCAACTGAGTTATTCGAATCAGAAATAATAAAATTATTCAGTTAAGATTTGTTTCAGTAAATTAAAAGTGATGTCTCGGTTATAGCCTTTTAAGATTTTGATGAGAGTGCTATCCCCTCAATGTTCACAAGATAGAATTATAACATGAATGAGAATCACAAACAATAACAGAAATAGAATATTATGTAGGTTTCCTCATATCTGTAAGCCATTCCCATCCCAACCAGGTGACGTATACGGAAGCGCATGCGTGAATTTCGAGCTGAAATCCTTGATCCATCACTGGAGTCAAGGGTTCTCGAACTTCGAACGGGACCGTATTCCTTCCCAGAATAGAGCAGGGTTCCATTGAGAAATCTTGTTTATCGTATCGGGATTTTGCAGCCAACCATCATATGAACTACAACAACAACCTTTTCACAGAAGATTCCCCAAACCTTTTTCATCAGGAAAAATTAAGAAAAAAATTATCAAAAGCCTCGCAACTTTGAAAGTATTTAATAAGGATATAGTATTAGAGTAAAAATAATAAGATTATTGATTCTATTCTCTCCTAGTTGTAGTGGCTAGGCCTTCTTGCTTACAGTAGAACTGATAAAATTACATTTTTCAAATGAAAAATTTCCATACTCTACCGTCATAAAAATGAACGATTTCTCTTCAAATAGATATAAAAGGCTGAGGTGGTCTGAAAATCGAGTTAAATGACTGGAATGCCATATCAGCTGCAAGTGGAGGATCTATTCACTGTGAGCCTGTTTAAGTCAAAAAAAAAGAATATGGAGAGACTTTACTATAGTATTACTCTACTATATAGTATTTACTAGACTTTATATTCACTGGTCAAACCTACTAAATAGAAACTGCCCCAAGCAATCAGGATTCTATGGCTTCGTTCATTCGGTGAATAATATAAGAAACTCTAATTTATTCGATTTTCTACTCGATGGAACGAGCATAATCAACCTTCAGTGACCTCATAGATCGTTCAATAGCATTTTTCTAGACGAGGTTGTGTAAAGTGTATAGAAAATAGTTATATCCCGTATGCTGCTGTTGATCTCTCGAACAAGTATGGATGCCTGATCAAAACCTGTTAATCCATATTTAAAATTCTCATCTATCACTTTCTACTTGTGAAAATTCTATTTAATACTTCATTGTAATAGTTATTATTATGGTGATTTTAATACATTCAATTTCCAGTTTGAGTGTACGAGCATGTTCATTGCTCAAGGCTGCAAAATAAATACGTTACATGATTTGAAAATTTTGACTTATTTATCCTGGAAAATTGTCTCTTACATACCCAGAATATCATAATGTTCATAAAAGAAAAACTAACAAAGTTTAATAAATTATTGTCACTCTTTTTTCATATATCAGTGTTGTTCCATTTTTATTCACCAATTTCGGCTATAAATAATGAATGCTTCATCTATTAGTTTGTGAGAAGTCGACAGTATGAATCCATCACATAAAACATAATAGTTAATCTGTAATAATTTCAAGTAAAAAAGGCTACTTTATTCCATCGAATTAAGATATGATTATATGAATCACTGGAGCTGTTATTAAAATGTGACTAGAGCTTGGAATTATGTAATAGTGGGGATGAGAGGAAATAATTTTGGAAGACAAAATTAGTGACAAAAAATTGAACGAAGCTCGGAGCGATGAGAAAGCGTTGTATGAAGTGTCAGCAAACTGTTGGCTGCGAACAAGTAATTGTTTTCAGCACATACTGTACGTTTCATTCTCGTGTTAAATCAAAACGAGCAGCGGCGTTCGCAGCTGGTGAAACTGGAAATGATGTGCCGTCTATATTCGTGCACTGTTCGTCGCTTCAGTCAGCGTGACGCTGTCTCCTCTTTCTCCTCCTCCTCCTACTCTTCCTACTACTCTTCCTCCTCCTCCTCTTCTTCCTCTCTACCATTTCCTACTACCCTCTTTGTGTTCAGTTGTCACTATGTAGGACCACCCCACCCCCACACTCAGCCACAAACATAGCTACAATACTCCAATTTATTTCACGACTGTACTTCGACTCGGTGTGAATTATTATTCACGTGGACTGGCCTGAAAAACCAGCAATTTTTTATCCAGACGCCGATTGACAATTAACATATCCGTCGCTACATTTCTGTATTGTGATGAATATTGATATATCCAGGGTGGAATAATTGTGCTGTACAACGTAATGCGAATTATTATGGAGCGTGAGTAGAGCATACTCTCCTGTAGAGCATCATCCAACGCTAGTTACTTTCATGAGAGAGTCATATGACTATTTGAGATAGTCATTGCCTCACAAATCCCCTATCCTATTTTGAAGCGCAGGCCCACGTTGGAAAACCGCAGGTTTACAAAAATAGATTATTTGCGCATTTACCTATTTTAATACCTTGAGGCGACGATTGCGGAATGCGGTGCTACGAATTAGAACGGCTTCAGGCCAACCGATCTGAGAGACGACTGCACAGTGCACACTTCTCCTCGTGGGTTGAACCAGGTAGAGAGAGAGGGGGAATGAACGCAATGAGCAAGCACTGTACTGCAATTATTACCACTATCCATTGGCGGATTCTGGATCAAAGGAGTATGGTGTGATTACATTGACTCTTTGTAGATAAAGTTCTCAGGTGATCTGCTTTTACATAATTTATTGAATGATGAACCCATTCCATGTGGATCCTGAACTAATAGCATGAGTGACGGTGTAGGAAATTTATTATGTAATTGAAGATTGCCATGCAATTTTATTGTACATCCATTGATGAATATAAATAGATAAATAACGAATTGTATCCTTCAAATAATATTCTATTAATCGAAAGAAGACGAAATATATAGTAGTAAGAGAGCTCGAAGTATAAGTACAATCGAATCGAAATGAGTGAATTTCGTTCAAATTATTTCAAGTTCTAGAGTATCACGTTTTAACGATTAAGCTCAATCAGCTTCACATATTTTATTCGCATTCACATAATCTACAACAAATTCGACGAAGAAGACTGTAGCCTACATTAGGGGAAATGAGAAAAGTTTAATCACATTTGTTCTTCATAATGGATGAGATGTTTTGTTTGATACATGAACTATTCAAATACTTTAGTGCATTCTCATTCATATGGTATCAAATAAAGATTTCATTCAATCTAGCTGTACTAACCTGATGATTAATCTGTGATGATTGACCTGAAAGACGTTCTAACTGGATTATTATTTTCCTATAAACGCATTTAAAAATACAGATTAATTTAATCTTATTTATTCCATATATATCTTTTTGGCTCCTCAATGGCCGATGAGTTAAGATAGAAAAAAGAGATCATTGAGTAAGGAGCGAGAGAATGAGAGAAGAAAGGCGAAAAAAGGATTTTTTAAGGGAAGCCCGAGTTGAAATACGTTTATTCCTCTCAGTGTTCAAGTGGCGCCACTAATCTCCAGGATAAAAGCTGGCCTATGAGCTTATCTCCGCTACAAGGGGACATACAAGAGTTGTTACGGTGTAGCGTAGCTGGAGAGAAAGAGTTATCACAAGAACGTGATAACTGTTTGCCATTGTCCATTATCAACAAATAAAATTGTATTTCAAGGTATTTACAATAGCCTGAATTGTAATATCCATGATGAATATTACTCATTTGTTTTACGGGAACTGCTGCTCTCAAAAACCAGAATTCATATAGTGTGGTAACTACTCGCAATATCAATAGCTTTTATCACGTTTACAATAGGACTTTAAAAATTCAGTAGTATTGTGCATTATCTCTATGATGTTTTCGAACTAAATAACGATTAAATAATAATATAATTAGTGCTTGATTAAATTCTTCATCTATTTGGAGATTACATTTCCAATAGTGATGAGATATTATCAACATAAATGACTGATCATCAAGAATAAAAGATTAGGGAGTTTAGTTGTTAAAGGTCTGCATCATCATTGGAAGTTTTTCTATCAATCTATTCTAGCTAAAATCATTAGCTTCCTCAAATCCGAATCAAACACATAATTAAATGTCAGAGACTGATTGGTCTCTATATATTGAATGCAAACATAGCTTGTTTCAATATTCCTTGATTATAATTTATGATTTGTTTTGGTTTCAACTGCTATGGATGATTGTAAGACTTGAGTTATTTGATTAGGTACTTGAATCAAATGCAAGTCAATCAATGCAAACTGATCAAACCATTCTCAACTGGATAAGATACAAAAAATGTTTAGGTCAATCAAATGTAAGATATTAAAGTTTCAGTAAGCTTTATTGAAAAAAAAAACGTTATTCCGCTCCATTTAAATAATTTCAAAAGAAATCATATAAAATAAAATTCTTATTGTTACTCATATTATTTTGATTCTGGAATAACAAAGTTTGTTCTATGAAAATTTCAAAAAACTTAGTTTTTTTCGAAAGATATCTTGTCCGGAAAGTTTCAACAATTGGGGGCAACTCTCCATCTTGAACAAAAGGAACAATGACTGACCTTCATTGTGACAGATGTTTGCTGGCCTTTCACAAGACGCTTGATCCGTGGTATCATTTAATCATGAAAAAGTTGGAGAAAGCCGCCCCGACAAGACGAATTTAGGCAGCCTGCCATCCTCGGGGGAGCTGAATAAAAACAAAAGATGTTTTGTTCTATTGAATATACTGGCAGAAAAGCTTCTATGGCTCCACGTCAAAAGCGGAGAAACAGCGGCTCTTTCTCCATGTAGATATCGAGAGCCAAGCAGAAAAATAGAATTTGATAAGAGCTACACATAAACATTGTTGCTCCCTTCATCATATCACTTCCATGTGATTCTGCCTCATCTCAGAAAATGCTTCAATACGAAAGCTGAATGATATTGAGATATTGGAGCTATTGTTATGAGCTTATAAGCAATATTCTTGAATTTAGATATTAATCGATACTGAAGATGCTACTCAGATATTCTGCATAACATCATCATAATTTTCGCGTTATTCCATTTTCAGGCACTGCTTCTCGGAAAATCGTGATCATGCTTTTTGACTCCAATATGTATGAAACATTGTTCAAATCCATACGCATATTGGGAAATGAAGATATTTTGCAAGAAAATGTTGCATTAAATGAGCTATCCAGTGTAGCCTATAGTTTAGAGTTGAGTGTGGTCCACATGGATTAATGCTTTGGCTTCACCACATCCCTGATAAACTTCATTGATGGTCTTCCAGTAAGCTTTTCATGCTATATTAGTCATCTAATAGTAGAAAGATTGATCACGTATGTCTTCTATAGTTATGTAATATGAATAATAGAGAAATATCAGTGAATAAGAAGTTGAATTTTAAGCATCAAACGATCAAACGATCAAACAGATTGATGAGATAATTATTGTAAATATGTAAAATAAGATTTATTTGAATAAGCTGCATGTGGGAGAAACTTTGAAAGTAAAATATTATTCTCCATGAAGGACCGAATAGAGATATCCAAATTTTATCAAGAACTGACACAACTCTCTACACGCCAGTGCATTTAAGAGATTTTCATTCTGAAAAATTGTTTCCACCTCACAGGCTATAATCATGAGAATGTCAAAATGTTATTCATTAGTCTTGACGTCAAAGATTAGTCGCCTGAAAGAGATTTAGTGTATCAGACTTCATACAGTCGCCGAAATAAACGATGGAAAAGACACTGGCATCGCAGAGATTTGTGTTGAAAGGTGGGATAAATTGTCACCATTTGTCACCGGGTATTTGCTTACATGTACAAGGGGCGAGGCGAGAGACCCTTCGGCAAGGTGGAGTGTTATCTTTGAAAACCTTCCAAGGACTTGGCATTCATTCAAACGTGAAGTAGAATAATAATATACTTTCTGACCTCGACAGACTATTCACAGGTGGGGATTTGAGATATTTTGTGAATTCAACTGCTATCTGCGTATGACTTGTTATAGCATTGACATGAACAGAGAAATCCATGAATAAGAGCTCTCGACTTGCTTTTGATTACTCGTTTATCAGTCTTTCTAGTATCTACTCAATCAGATATGTTCTTATTGATCAAGTAGACTGAATTCAAAAACTTCAATCAAAATGAAGAATAATTCCGATCAAACCCACTTGAGTTCTAATATAGAAAAAAACGAATTTGATATATTGTATGTTTTTGCAATATTCAATTAGCCTACATTTTTCATTTAAAATGTATTCACTATCATAATATTATACATTGATTCTACATATCCGATTACATACTTTATTTTGGACGACCTTAGGAAATCAAAATCACTTGTCTTAAAGGTTCGATTCACAAGTCACAAGTCTATTCACATAACTATATTATGTTTACAACTATATTATATGTTTATCATGTTATTAGGACTGCTGATGTATATTGAATCAATAATAACAGTAATTAAAAAATATATAAACACTTTTTCGAATACACTAAAAAGTCATATAAAATTCTAAAATTTTGAACGAGATCACCCATAATCGAGTCCTAGAACACAGAGACTTTGGAGTTTGAAGGCGAAAAATTAAAAGAACATACTGATAACCACATATGCTTTTGAAACTTAAGTGATGGAGTTCACTTAACATCTAATTCACAAATAAACACATCAGAATTGTCTCACTTCAAATTTTATGTATTTAATTAAAGAACTAATTAACACCGAATTCAATGAAAATGTTGCTTAAATTGTAGTGTCAGAAAGTACTAATCAACTAGTGAAAACCAGAACTCTCTATGTGGCCCATGAGCCGAGATACTCGTATAATTAAAAATATATGGCGTATAGTTAAAAATATATCGGCGAATTTAGGCCCGAGTTGTCGCTTGAGAATCGTACCTTAAGTGCAATTATAATTCGCCGATACAACTGGTAAATGTTTTCTGATAGGAAAATGTGTTAGCTGAAGAAAATTATAGAATGGAGAGTATTTTTTGTTGTAGAATCCACTTTACTCTTTCTTCCTGAATGAATTCTAATATCTAACATTTAATGCTGGAATCTTTTTATTTTTTCTTCCTTCTTTAGTCATTTTCTGATGGGAATATTGTAGTCAATTCATTTTACGTTGCTCAATATTGCGTATCAGCGATATTGAATTGTAAGATGTATTAAGTAATAATATTCATCTCTGATTTCTGATCCATGTCATGCTGAAGCTTGAAATGGATGGGGTGTTAACAAGTTGGGAACAACTGTTTATGCCAGAAGCTGCAGAACAAGACCAATTGATCGATGTGCTGATGGATGAAGCCTAGATGTGCAGCAACGCGACGCATTGTTGGTGACGGCACCAGGCGACAGATGCTTGCTACATCTGCGACTGTTGCTGGAAAATGTTGTCGACTGTCACTCCCTCTACTCACTCCACCTCATAAATGATTATTTGTGTGCAATGCATAGCAATGAATAGATGGAGAGCTTCAGCATTTTCACTGACAACGCGTTTTATCATGGGCTCCTCCCTATCAGAACGCTACTTCAACATGTAATATTAAATTCCATACTAGAGAGAAATATTGCGAAAATTATGAGTTCTTTACATATATTGCAAGAATTATGAGAAGTTTTCTACATGCATGTTCGGAGAATAGACTCACAAAGAGTTCGAAGCAAAATGTAAAAGAATGATGATGGTGAATTAGAAAAAGATTAATAATAATAACAACCATCACATTATTGAAAATCAATAGAAGTAATGTAACGTTAAGAAGCTTTTATTTAGCTTGTGCTTCTCAGCTCTAACAATCACACCAAAATAATACTACTATTGAAATGGTTTTTTTTCTCAACTTATTATTTAGTTGATCTCATGAAGATCATACAAGAACGATCTCATAGGGCATGAGTATTGAAGGAGATATTTATATTTGAATCAATTCGTCTCTCATGAGTAAATTATTATTTTCATTTTCCTCATTATTCTATGCATTCGAAAATTTTCTCTGAGTCTGAAAATACCCATCATAGTCCATAGTCATGCATAAACAAATAATAGTACTGTACAGTGATAATTATTGAACGTTAAATTAAAGTAGGCCCCAGTATAATCAGTTTATATAGTGAATTTCGAACAGCGGGGAAAATAACAGATCAAGAAAGGCAACAATTATAGGGAAAAATGAAAATGTGCCCAATGTTAATATTATGCTAGTAATCATAAAAATAATGCAAAAAATAATGTTTACAGGTCTTCTTCTTTGAAATAGATAAAATTCATATCGAATTGACAATTAAAATATACTTTTTTGTTCTAATGAAACCTTAATCTCTATTTGAGAATAGAGGATCAATGTTTGACAAAACGACTATTGAAAATTGATATATTCCACCATAAGATGACTTCATGAAGGAACTATCCACCGGATATACTACAAAATTATTATCATTCAGACATAACGATCTATCAATTCGAGAATTGATAGATGGTTATGATTCAGATTTGATCCAGTACATCATTCGCTGAAAATTCTAACCAGTGACCTGAATTTACTTGGCTTTTTTTCCAAAACTATATTGAAGAATAGTAATTGATAATATCATAACACCATCTCACATAATCCCAGAGCTCTAAAATCTTGTTATTACTTTTCAAGGAATGATCAATAGCCGTCAATGCGAAAGCCTTTCATTCTTTCCTATCTGCAGAAACTCATACCCTTCCCCTGCATAGAAAAATCTCATTTTACAGTCTCGAATTTTTTAGTGATTCATCATGAATGATCTATAAAATCCAAATATTGCCCATAACGATGCCTATAGGCCTAATATAAATATCGCGCTCGATATTTCATCCAAGAATAATATTTTCAACACCGGAGAACCGAATCTTCTCAATTGCCGAATAATTGTTTTGTATTTTGTATGTTTCAAGAAACAAGAACTAATAAAATCTTTCTCTTCATCTATGAATAATTGCCGAATAATTGTTTTCAGAATATTTCCTATCAGTTTTCATTATCAATCACTCATTTCCCTATTACCAAGCTAATTTTTCTTTCGTTTTGTTTGCAGGGTCAATTGGAGCAGTTGGTAGAAATTGACGGAAACTGATTCGAATGAGACTCTTCTGTTGCTGTTCCTGTATGTACTAACGGGCCTAAGGAAATGTCTTGGATAAGCAGCTAGCTTTGAAATTGGCAGATTGTGGTTCCGGTGTGTGGAGAGAGTGCGTTCAGTGATCGATAGCGGGAAACGAGGAGGAGTGGTTGCATGTCATGCGAGAACGAACAGAGTGAAAAATATTAGGGGATGTCTTTCAATGGCCTGTGGATCATGAGGAACAATCATCCCAACCTTTCTCCGTGGTTCATCCTACTTGTATCGTCTCAACTTCTTTCTGCCCTGCCACCTGTGATAAGAATAGGTGAGTAGGATGAGAAATCAATTCTTCTATAACTTTTCAATCATAGTAAAACTAAGTATATTTATCAAATTTATTTAAAAAATCAAATCAATCCTGATATGGTGAGGATCTATATTATTCATTGCAGATTGTATAGTTCGATGAACCCCTTATTAATGTGTAAACGTTGAATATTTTTCGTCACTCATAGATATCCAATAACATCCAGACTTTCTTCCATTTGAATGTATTTCGAAGACTCTTTTATATTTTTACAAATTATGAGATTGAAATCTTTTCAATTCAAATAAAGAGAGTAAATTTTACACATATTGAATCTTGTGGCAAGTATCAAGCAGATCAATCACTATGATAGTTTATTGATTGAGAAACATGATTTTCTCAGCGTATACTTGATGATATTGAATTGTTGATAAAGAACGTTCGGTTGAGTAACATTCGACCCATATTTTGAGTAGATGGAATTTTTATAGTAATTGTATGGTACGTGATTTATCTTCGAGTACAACTGGGTCTTCAATTTGAAACTAATCACATGCAGATTTGAATTTTGTTAAACCACTCTTCTATGAGTAATATCGAATTTATAATGAGTAAGCTACAGTCATCTTCAAATTATATTATTCTGAAGTTTGGATTACAAAGGTGATTATCGAGAATGATTGATCAATTCTATGATAGGGAAACTGTATGAGAAAATTGGAGTGGGAAGAGCGTTAAATGGATGTGATTATAATAATATCATCATTATCAATAAAGAATGATAAGTTTTGAGAGAGCCAAGAAGTTACAGGCAGAAAGTTCAAGGAAGGAAGGCAGACATTTTGATACGAGCTATTTATCTTTGTGATTGTGAAGAGTGGGACACGGGAAAAATCTCTCTTTTGAGTCGAGTAAGTTACTCTGTACAGGTGCTTGTATAGATATTTATATTACAATCTTGTAACCGAGTGAACGCAGGTTTATAGGCCCACAAAGACTGATAAACCTCACTAACTGCACTCCCTTCAGCCATGCTTATCTTGAAACTTCTATACAAACGTCTCATACGGTTCAAAAAGCTGTTTCTCACCTCAGTTTGGGCACTGTGGCTTGAGCGCATGAGATTATATTTATTTAGGCTTTTTCCATGGCCAATACTCGGAAGAAGATGTTCGTGGAGAGCATAATTGGAAAGACTATGCTCTATTATTAAAGAGTGAGAAGAAAATAATAATATAAGCCTAATAAAATATTCAAATCACAATGCTGTTATTTTTCTTCTAGCAGAGAACATTATGGAGATTGACATTACGGATTGAAATATTAGCAATATGTATTGAGTAGATTTGTTGTGATGAATGTAACGTTTAATTTGAAATTTTTGTGAATGCAAAAGATAGAAGATCCAAACAAATATGAAGCCACGAAGAGTTTGGTATCCTGCATCGTTTCTCAATACACTTCTTTAGTATTGATTGAATAATTACTCGTATATTATTAGAAAACGATAAGATATTTCTCTCTCTTACAATATAGATCAAAAATTTCTCAAAGGAAGAAAAACCTGCAATCCGTATATACTTAGTTTCTGTTGTGAAATATTGTGAAATTAAAAAATAACCAGCATCTTCAATGTGATTACTATCACCGATACATGTCTTGAAGAAGTTTTCCAACATTTTCCCGCTTGTGGAGTGACTCTCGTTCAATTTTCCCCGTTCATCACATCCTGCTCATATTTCACGATATCCTCGTTCCCTACAAATCGGTTTTGCAGCTTGCATATCCTCTTGCCAGCAATAAATAAAGTAGTGGATAATTAAGTCTTGAAAGAAGATGTATATAATAATGGGTTATAAATTATCCTGTCACTCTTCATAAGAATCGATAATTCTTCTTGGGGAGAAAGGAGCCAGATAGCGGCTAGCAGTGCTGATATAATGAATCATCTCGAGTTCCACATTTTTCGCGCGCAACCACCACATTCTTCTCCAATTTCTGAAGCCTCTTTGCCGCCGAAAACTCAATGGGCGGCTCTATTAGGCTCGCTGGGTAATTCACAGCCAAAAATTTTATCTTTTGTGGAGGCTTTCAACAGTTTTTCCATCGTTTGCTATGAAATGTGAGGATGATTGATGATATCTGTTCTGGACTTTCCTACATCTTTACATTGTGGAGAACAAATATGTAATTCAGTTATCTGTAAATCACATCGGATGAACTTCTCTTATGTGTTTAATAACGAGCTTTTTGTTTGATCCGTAAAAGGCTGAGATAGGATGATTTTTGTGAAATTCATTGATTGAATTCAGATGGTATTCCAAAGTCCGGTAATATTGTTCCTTTCTATTTTCATCCGAACCCCATACAAATCAAGCAGAATATTTTTTACGTTTAGGCTAATATTATTGAATATACTTTGAGTAATTTTGTACACGTTGGAGTGATAAATGATGCTCCTTCAAACCTTCAGTATTGCCTATATCCTTGTACATTGTCATTTCCTCTACTGATATTTTTTCGTGAGTCAACATTCTCTAAATTGTAATCATATTATCATAGCTTCAAATAATCTTAGCATAATAAGTAAAATTATGTATTCTAATAGAACTAGACTATATCCTTCCACGCGATGTAATACTGTACTTAAAATCGATTACTTTCCAGATTGGAGATATCCTAATCATAATATTGTGTTGTAGATGTAGATGTAGATGATCAATAGAATAACAAGATATAATCTCTTGATGTGTATAACAATTATTTCAATTCAATCTCGAATTATTTCAAGAAATATTTTAATTGTCAATGTAACTAAAACTATGGTTGTCTCTTACCTGAATGAGAAATAATGAGAATTGAACTAAATTACGTTACGCTACGTGGTTTTATAATTATAGGCTATAATTGTTCAGTATTTTAAAAAATCATAGAACAGATTCCACCACTTTTCTAGCTTCAAAAATATGAAGCATGATTATCTGATGTATATAATAACATGAATCACAGCCTACTCCAAATACATAAATTGAGCCTTAACTCAAAATAATATTAACATATCTTGTGAAAATACGAAAATTCTTAGTATAGTATAGGTACTCCAAAATTTCAACTGAAAAATTATTAAATTGTCTCCAATAATAATTAATTTGAATAGCTATGTATAATCAATTGTTTTCAGAAATAATGAACTTGATTGTCTAATGAAACCTATGTAAATTATTTTTTACCTTTCGTTCATGTCACTGACAGCATAGGGTTGTTAGCACATTGATTAGCATGATAATTAATGTATTGAATCTGCTTTCAAAATACATATAAAATACGAATAATTATAAAATATTCATATTATAGCGTTGTAATAATTAAACATATTACAGTCAATGAAATGAAAAATAACAAGTGAAATAAGATAAATAGTGATTTAATCCATTTTGTATTTTAAATTGATAGTGTATTGAATCTGTTTCCAAAATACATATAAAATACAAATAATTATAAAATATTCATATTATAGCGTTGTAATAATTATACATAGAACAGTCAATGAAATGAGAAATAACAAGTGAAATAAGATAAATAGTGATTCAATCCATTTTGTATTTTAAATTGATGAATTCGATTAGAGAAAGATTGTTTAGGAATCGAATTTCATCGTTTCGTTATGCCTGTCACGATTGGCTTCAATCTACTCAGCAAGGACGGAACGTGTCAGTGTCAACAGTGAGAAAAGCTGGACCCTCAGCTGACTGATCTTGTCACCTTTGAAATGTAATATTGATCCAATGTAAGGAGCTGATTTGTCAACATTTCGGCGATGGGATCAGCCAGTGAGGACCCAGCAAGTCTTCGAGACAACTTCGAGATATGGGACAATCTTCTTGCATCAACTTAACTTCACTCTTCTAACCAGAGAACTCTTCAATAAAAGTTACAAACATGTTTTTTAATTGTGTTATTTCAATGCATAAGTCAGATTTGGTTAGTTAGTTGATAAATTATGACAGAAATTGGAGGATTTGGAAATTTTTCGAAATATGTATTCAAATTGTGATCATTAAATGTATAACTCAGAGTTGGTTAGTTAATAAATTTATTAGGATAGAGATCAAAGTGTTTGAAAACTCTACGGAACATATATTCAAATTGCGATCTCTCAGAGTTGGTTAGTTGATAAATTAGAATAGAAATCAAAGTGTTTGAAATCTTTTCGGAACATAACATGTATTCAAATTGTGTATTCAATGTATGACTCATTGTTGATTGAAATTGGAGAAGCAAGTGTCTTCAATATAATAATATATTGTTTTGAGATCGATTTTATAATATGTCATGAATTTTTACCTCGATAAGAAACTTGAATAATAAGAATTTTGTGATATTTTAAAATATCAATATATACCTTCAATGGGCCTAGTTTTCAATAGATGCCACTATTTTTTTTAATGAGAATAATTATTTAGCAAAGCTAAAAAGCAAGATATTGCATTGATACTATAGAAATAATTGTAAATTAATAATATTATTTTTCTCGAATCTATTACATTTAAGAAGCTTATTCGATACTGAGCTTCTATTATAGAGATTATAATAATATGAGAGCTTCTGTTATATGGCTGTATAGTCTCTGATTAGACGTCTCCATAGCTCCTCCTTGAAGGATTCATATGAATGAAATGTTGAATAATTATATTTCTTTGAAATATTATCCTGTATAGGCTATTCTATTTTTAAAAATTCTGAAAAACTCTTTTTTTAGATTTCTTTTCTAAGTTTTTCTTGTGTCGTGGGTGGTGTTTTGTTCTTTAATCATGAAGCTATGCATTGATTCACAGTTCTTATTCTAAGGAGTAGTTGATTGATTTTTTTTCTAACGATAGAACTGATTAATCTCATAATACATAATGTTTGTCAAATTAAAACTGGGGAATAGGGTGCAGCGGAGTTCATCACCAACAGTAGTCTATTTTGGCAACGCATTCTTTCATCGAGAAAGGAAATCTTCCGGATTCTCTCTATGCTTCCGGGAAAGTTTTATTGGTAGATTGACTGTTAAATGACAGATTCTCGATAGAGAAAATTGACCAGTCATTCCTTCCAAGATTCGAGTTAGTGGTTTCAGCAGGGCTGGGAATTTTGTGCAGTGAGCACGAACGAAGAAATGTTATAAGTGAATGTGTGAGCGCGTTTTGGAGGTGTGGGGGAGGGAGTCGGTCACTGATTGTTCGGAAGGGATGTCCGAGTTTGGAAAAGTGCGAATTTTTCGGGGCGGGAACTGAGAAGATGAGCTGCCAACTCGTGCTCAACGCTTGCCAAATTTATCTGCTCTTTGGCCTCTTCGTCTTGTCCGAACGCTTTCAGCACGGTACTCACTCTCTCTCTCTTCTTCCTTCAACCCTCTCTTTCTTCCTCCTTCACATCCCTCCCTCTCCCTCGATACCCTCAACTGGAAAGCAGCAACCAGAAATTTATGTGGCCCTCCACATCCTTTCATCTGCGAACAGTCTGACGGTCGCCGATATGTATCACTTTGGCTTGATTGCGTTCTGAATTTCAAAAAGAATATGATCGAATTTAATCTATTGCCCAACTATTCACCTCGTTTCATCACACCTCATTAGTCCCATTGTCTTTGTGAGGATGGCTCTTATTATCTTCAATTTCAAACTTCTCTGGGCGTTCACGATGTGGAATCAATACTGCGCAACTTATAAACGATGGGTTTCAATTTTAACAATAATTGACTTCTCTATTCCATTCTAATCAATGATGAATGATCATAGTAAGAGTATGAGTGAATCCGATCATCATTAGGTTGAGTCCAACCCACGAAAGTATTTATAGCCTGTAAGCTAATAATCCAATGGTGTTATTTCGAATGAAACACGGATTCCTGCACAACAATTTAAAAGCATCATTGAATTTTTCTAGTCTCATTTTTTTCGAGAAAAATCGAATAGGCCTATAGAGTCTGGCTTCTGATTAGTGATCTCTCAATCAATGAGTAATGAATGAATCAATCAATGAATCTTACAGTCAATAAATGAATTCTTCTTTAGTGCCAGGCATCTACAGTATTAATACATCCATAGTCTTATACATCGATCAACACTTCAGTGTGATGATGAAATTGCCTCGACACTTCTCGTTTCCCTTAAATTTATTGATTATTTTTTGAAGATTTATTATCACGAATTTTACAAATTTTATTGAATAGCTCAGGTCGGGTGGAGGATATAACGCTGTTTGCGTTTGCATGTTGTGCAAGTGGCTTTAATAATGTCTTGGATGACTCATGAATTTTCAAGTATTAGAAAGGTTTACTGACAACAAGTGAAGAGATAGCCTTAATATCTTCCTTGCATCCATGATCACACATATATGTCAATTTGAAACAAACAAAAAATAGGATAATTTCGAAACGTTCTACGAACAGGCTTAAAGTGAAGGCAGATTATGACGACCATATTATGCGAATATTAGTTTGCCAAGCTCACTGGAACGTTCAATAATTGACGCAAACACCAAGACCTGTTAGTTATCAGCTACAAACTTAACCGTTGAGGTAGGCATCGAACACAAAGCTTCAACTTTAAACCACAAGTCCATTATTAATAAGCCTACTTTTCAAAGTGCTTAGAGTTCTTATTAAGAGCCGAGTTTATAGCGCTAATTACGGTTAACCTGTAAAGTTGTCGAGGAAATTAGTGTAAGAGCTGATGGTTTTGAAACCGGCTAATCAAACATGGCACATCGAATTAAAGGGCCTTTTTCAGAACCCAAAAGTTCCATAATCATAAAAAAGTGATTAATAAATAATTAATTAGCATCGAATGAGCCTGAAAAATTATTTTCAATCATGAGAAGAGATGTTTCTTGTTTGTTCATAGATAACAGAGGTGTCTACTGTTATATTGACAGAGCTGAAGCTAAAAAATCAATTACCGTATGCAAAATGTGACATTTTCATGTTCTGCAAGACAATGGCTCATGAAGGCACAGTTCAGATTGAAGAAAGTCAAGGTAAATGAGGTGATAATGGAGAACTATCTCAATTTCTGTCCTACGGGTAGATCATTCCAATTGATATAATGATCATTCCGATCAATACAGTGTTTATCATTCCAATACATTTCATATCATGATAATCTACATCAAATTCATGACGGATAAGAGAGTACTCCAATGCAGGATAACGACAGATATACAAAGAAATAACTATGATTTAAAATTGATTCAAGTTTTTCTATCACTTCTTCTCCAGTACTGGAGAGTTTTCCAATTTTTTCAAGTAGACATTTGAAGAATATGGAATTATTCTTAAGTGAGAATTTTAGAATCAAGCATCAGAAAAAGTTTTGAGATGAGAAAAAAATTAAAGTGAATAGTTGAAAACGATACTCTGATACTCTCACCTTGTTTCCACAAACCGCCAACAGTGCTCATAGCTTTCGTGTTAATTTAAATCAACGAACAGATCCCAAGAGGCAACAGTAGTTTCACAGAAAAAATCATTGTTAATCACCATCATTCATTATTTGCGCGGTTCATCGATGTGAATTAACAGTGTTTACAGTCGATTGTTCAGGCCATTACACAGGGAACGCACACTGGTCGAACGGGAAACGCGAACGCGGCCACCGGACTTTATTACACACAGCCGAATGTTCCTGTTATGAGAAGCAGGCCATACATCATTGCAGCCCTTCACATCATATTTGTCCCACAACACACGATCACCCCTTCAGCCGGAATACAAGCATCAACGACCAAAAATACCCAGCCACACTAGTATTAATCTGTATCAACATTCATTTGCTGTCCCTTTGCCAAATACGAATTATTACTTCCATACAAATCCCATGGAACTATTTCAATTCATTTGGATAAAATTTTAATGTGTCATGAGCAATAATACAAGGGGCATGATGGATGATGTATGTGCAAGGGTACGAATCAATGACGTGCTTTTATCATTCAATGACATGGTTTAATCAAGAAGTGAGTGGAAACAGAGGGGGCATGTGAAACATTATTTTCTGTGGACGAGCGGTGATAGGGTGTATAAAATTGCTCTGCATTGTGAATGTTCAATAATTATATGAGCATTGTAATCAAGCGACTCGCCCCTCTATCAGTATTAATCATGATTGCTCATTTACTGGGAAATAGACGTCACTTCATATTGGAAATATTCAATGTTACTTCCTCTCAGGATTTAAAAAAATCGTCACTATTCTTGGAAATCGAGTATCCGCAATTTCTCTATACAGTATCCATATGAAAACTTGGATATTACCTATATTTTGATACTCCGGTTGCGAAATTCGATGATCTTGCAGTAGAAACATGCTTTAGGCATGAGTTATTCGGGAATTATGCTTTTGATGAGATTCATTTAATAATTTTCTATCACTGCCGTTTTTCTAAATAATTATGTGAATCTCTCTAAAACATCACAAACCACCAACATAATTATAAGCTTCAATGGAATCTGTATGTCAAAAATTGAAACCAATCTATCAATAATAATATTATTATCCATAGAGATTTGAAATGCAAGATCAATCAAACGCAAACAAGTGAATTTGTTCACTGCTCAACCTTTCGCGTAGAAGAAGTTCAACTCCAAGGAATAAAATTGAGAAAAAATAAATAGCTTACCTCAAGAGTATAATACTTGTTATTATTATTATTATTATCATTATTATTATTATTATCATTATTATTATTATTATTATTATTATTATTATTATTATTATTATTATTATTATTATTATTATTATTATTATTATTATTATTATTATTATTATTATTATTATTATTATTATTTATTTATTCACATTCAACATGGTTACAATGATACAGGCAAATGCCAGGTATAGGTTACTCAAACTACTCAAATTATATTACATGCTATTGCTGTGAGAGAAATTTTCTAACAATATGGCAAGTGTCTAAAATCACAGCTTTTTGAATTTTTGCAATGAGATACTCAAGACCAAGCTCTTTTAAACATGTTTTCAAGAATTTTGGAACCACTCCTGTATTCGAAATCACCACCGGTACCACTCTCACACTCTGCAGATGATAGAGCTCCCTCATTTCTTCAGCCAGGGCTGCGTACTTGTTAATCTTCTGGGCATGCATTGTCCTCATATTATGGTTGAGGGGGATCGCCACATCGACCAGGAAGGCAATTCTCTCCTGTTTATCCATGACCATTATATCAGGACGATTTGCGGTGATGGTGTGGTCTGTTCGTATTGCCCTGTCCCAATACAACTTTGCCCTTTCATTGTCATGCACAAGCGCTGGCTGGTATTCGTAATAGGGCACTCCTCCTCAAGAAAACCAAATTGTAGGGCAATTCTTTGGTGAATTATCCTTGCCACATCATTATGGCGTTTTGTATACTCCACCCCTACAAGGGAAGAGCACCCACCAATAACATGATCAATTGTTTCAGGTGCTATTCTACACCTTCGGCACCTATCATCTAAGCCATTTTCTTTCAGGATGCGTTTTCTATAAGACTTTGTGGCAATAACTTTATCTTGGATTGCAATGGCAAACCCCTCTGTCTCGGGGAACAACGACCCATACTGCAACCACAAATTGGATGAGCAACAGTCTATGTACTCTTGACTGAGCATCTGGGCATGTGCACCATGTAGTTCTTTTTGCTTCCATGTCTCAATCTTCTGTTCAAATTATTTTTATTATTATTATTATTATTATTATTATTATTATTATTATTATTATTATTATTATTATTAGCGTATTGCTTTATTTGGTGGAGAGAACAAAAGGTGTTCTACCTTGCCGACATAACCTTGTTTAGTAGGAAACATGGGGGAAGTTCTTGAATATGTTCACAGTTATTTTGATTCGGTTGTTTGAGTATTCTATTGTAGAGCAGGATGCTGTATTGATTTTCAAATTTCATTTTCGAGTAATGAACTTTAGAGGAATACTTCAGAATATTCTAAATTATATTAGGCTATATACTGAACAATAATTTTAAAATAATTTGTAAGGTTGAAGATTTATAACATTCGGTGAAATTATGTGGAATAGCAGGTTCAGATAACGGCACTGGATGCAATGATTAGACATTTAATGCTTATACACTGAGTTATTGATTGATTAAGCTCGGCAGCTGGAAGTTGGATTAGCAGGCAGAAGGCTACCAGGACAATTTGGCACGTCGTAACAAATTAAAGTTCAAATTGACAGAATGGTAGATCGGCAGATCGGGCAACATTGTTAACGCATTGACTGCATGGTAAGTAACAAAACTGTGACATGGTGAGCTGTCAACTAGTGTCAAAGTTAAGGCCTCTTCTCATCCCTTATGATTAACTCCTTCCAGTCTATATTCTGACTATGTAACTTATGTACGATCGATCATGCTTGGTTCTTGTCGAGTAGTTTTGCATTATTGTTGAAAATATTGTTCATGTATTGAAATTGAAAAGTTCATTGATTAAAATTTAAAGTCAATATTGTTGCATCGGCAATAATTTTTTCATGATGATAAATAACGAATAATTATGTAGGCTATATATACTGTAAAAGTTGTTTAATGATAGATTTAATGGATTTTTTTCACTGTACCAAGGTTATTGGGGTTTCTTAGAGAGAATCTTTGAGCTGATAATATTCTCTGTAATTGTGTCCAAGAAAGAATTTGAAATAGAGGCAATAACATGGTTGAGTTTGATAGAGATGCAGAAGACACTCTCCTTCAAAAATAGACGTTCTGAATACTTTTTACATTCTGCCTGCGACCGTATTTATGTGATAGTGCTGTGGTGAGAAATTATTCCCTGGTGAAGCTCGGAACCGCTGGTTATCAGACCGGTGCGTTTTCACTCATTCCAACGAGCCTGATAATGATAATAGATCTGGAAAATTTCTTGTGAAGAGGAATATAAGAGAAATATCATCTTATGGAACATTACCTATGAACTATCATGATTGCTCAAATTTATTTGATCAACCAGTAGTTGCATCCATATTTCATTAGCTGGAGTGCTTGGTCTTATCCTTAAATAGATTGATAGATTGAGGATAACAATAATGAACCATGAGTTAGTCACACGTTTCTAATTCATAATATCTCATAAAGACTACTCCAAAGGACAGAGTAGTTATTAAAATATAAAATATAATAATATTATTACGTCTTTCCTTCCTGTTAAAAACAATTATTATACATTTCTCATCCATTGTAGTTTATCTTGTTATCCTTCCCTTTCATTTGCAATTATACATCCACGTGAAACGTACTCTGTGTATCACTTTACCCGGGAATGATTATTCACAGTTGTGAATAATCTGGAACGGTGAGTGAACTCTGCAGCAGCAGAACAGAACACTTTTGGCAAGTATCCAAGGTTGTGGCGCCACTACAGCCGCCAGTGGCAGCTACACAAAAACTGGATTACCTACTCTTTAATTGGGTAACTTTGATGTGCTTTATAGTAGGCTCCAATGAGAGCCATCTCAAAGTGTGTGACACTCTCTATATGACCGATCAAGTTAACCTCCTCACCAGACAAAACTTCCATCGCTAACTCAGTAAGCCTAGATCTTTGACTGTTACATCAACTGGAGGAAATCAGTTGGCGTAATGAAAAATTCTCTCTGTAAGTATTCCAAATCGACATTTATAATGTTTTTAATTATCATTTTCAGTGAAGTGTATTATCAATTTTGGGAGTACCGAAGGAAGTTCCATCCCACCGACATAACGACACCCATGATTTATTATAAACGGTGATAGCTATTTCTTGATTTTATTCTCATTAAATGATAGATTCCGACATTGAGAATCACCTGTTCACTTGTAGCTACTGAGAATATTCAGGTTTATTCGTCTTCTTGCTGCCTTTCTTCTTCGTTCAACATACTTCCATACATTGAAGTGGGGAGCCAATTTAATTTCTGCTGGAACGGTGTTTTTCGACCGTACTAATTGGGTCATTCCACAAAAACGAGCAGTTTGTTTTCCCCAGGCAATAATCAGTTTCTCATAAAGACTGCAGCAATATCGAGTTGAGTCGCGGCTCTAAAACTTTAATAATTGTCAAGCGTATAGGGAAAGGAGGGTCACTTCAATCGAGACCGAAAAGAGCTTACACTGAGCTTGCTGCATAACTAACTTTGTGTTTCTAATTTTACAAACAGTCTCAAGTATTCGTCGCCGTGCAAGTATTCCTCGTAAGCTCGCGATAACAACTTTGAACAAAGTTCAAGATCCGGTTATGAGCAGGACTGTTTGCACAGAACTTGATAAGACATGGGCTATTTATATCGACCTCAGTGAACCCTGTTTCGTGGATGACCTGCTTATGATTCATAAGGTACTCACGGCCAACATCTGTCCTTTGTCAACAGCAACGCTCCAACCGACGCTCTAACTACTTAGCATCGCTGAAATTGAGTTATAAACAAATTATTCTTCTGTAAAATTGCTAAGGAATCCTTTTAAGTTATGAGAGTACTGATGAAAGAAGAGACTGTAATAAGAGTATGGTGTTGTATAATCATTTTGTCTCCTTGAGGCATTTCAAGGCAAAATTATTGTAATACTCAACACATAATGTATCTGAGTTTTAATGAGGCGAAGTAAGGGAAAAGCACCACTGTTTCAGTAGTGGCCACTTGAACGGGTTTTTATTTAAAATACGGATTTGATGCCTTCAAATATGGGTTCTAAACCTGCTAGAGACTTAGCTTATGCTATTTAGCAGCTAAATAGTTCAAGTAGGAGCTTGCAGAGAATCATCAGAAATTTTTGGAAGAAATTAACAGTCGCCATGTCACTCGAATACGTGGTTTCAGTAAGAATTTTCTCTTAGACGTTTCAGTAAGAAGGCTTTTATACAAATTGCTTCATTATGACTAGGAGGTCTGTAAATTCCGCTATTTCTGGTTCTATAATCATTCCCCAGATGTTGTTCAGAAGGTTTCTAGCAAAATGCAGTTAATATTTTAGCGTAAAAGCAGACTGGCCACTACTAGAGCAAGAAACAGTGAATAATCTAGTAGTGACCACTCAATAGATATTGTCTTAGAAGTTGTAGATATTGTTGTAAAAGTTTATGTTAATTGAATTTATGTTCTCCTAAGACTGTTTCAAATAGGTTACAGAGGAAAATTAACTTTAAAACGTCTATTTTATGTTCTAACCTCACTTTTCTAGTAGCTTGTAACCTACAACAATGCATTACCAATTCAACTCTTTTTAATATAACCTATTATTATTTCTGGCAATATAATCACGTTCTGGAATGTAAAATTAGCTTACTTGGATGATTGCAACAAGTAGCTTGAGAAATTGAATTGTAAATAAGCATAGAAAATCATGTGGCCACTATAGAATCAGTACCTGGCCACTTTAGAATCAAAATCTACTTCTACGAAAAGTTTAATAATTCTTTTGTGAATTGAGATATCCGCCATTTTAAGGAATGAGTCAATCAAGAAGGATCTGGACTACATGTTCATTGAGTTTACGATGAGATAAAATAATGGAATGGACTCACAACTCTGCAAAAACTATGAAAAATTCCTTAAACATGGACACTACTGGTGCTTTCACCTTATGGATTTGATATTTTGTTTATTTATTTATTTATTTGATTACAAAGTGCTATAGTATCCCTCTAGCTGAAAGCTATTTGAGGGATATATATTCAAGATATTAGATTAAAATTAATAAAACAAACAATAACAATGACAATTTTGTTTTGATAATTAATCTGATTATACTTTACTATTGTTTAAGTTATTTTTTGTTACTGATTGTTCTGTTTTGTCCATTGCACAAAAAAAAACACAACTTGATAAGCGTCCATTCTATACTCACTCCAACACGATATCACTTCGGCATACACCTTGGGAATACCTAAGATATTATTCACTTTCAATCAACTTACATTTACAATACATTTCAATTTCAAAGCAAAACTATTCTTTAACATGATAATACCTAGCAATACATTTCAATTTTAAATTTAAATTTCTGAACAGAGTCAACTATCGAGTTGATCTCGATCATTATTTCTCATCCGAGATAGCGTATGTATTTCCACCTCCGGAAGAAGCATTCATAATTTGAGTCTTATTTTATATAATCTGATCACATCAAAGTTTCAAGAAGAAAATACCAAATAAATAATTTAATAATTTTTATCGATAAATTTAACATTCTGTATTCAGAATTTCATTCTGAATTTCCTTACATTGAAATTTAGCACAGGATAAAACACCACAAGGGCTCAAGCCGTTTCTAAATTTTGTACAAATGAAGACTCGTACATTCAAAAGAAGTAATATCCAAAGTCTATATTTTTATCAATAAATTCGATATCGACAGTTACTCGAGATTGAATTACTGTTGTAGTTCATTTGAGTTAATCGAACTAGAAGTTTTTATTCACGATTCATAATTATCCTTTCGTAAATTTTATTATAATCCATGGCGATTGGAAAAAGCTTTGAAGTTTTCACAACCTTCTCAGAAGAATCATAGTGGGGACTGAGGCAAGAGGACAGTAATACAGAGATCGCGGATATAAATATATTCCAAGAACGGAGAAAAGCGTTTCCCTTGCAGATACGTGAATGGATTTAGTGGAAGGGTTGGTGGGGTGAGAGAGTGGGGTTTGAGGGTGGCTTAGAGCATACCACAGCTGGCACACGGCCAAACGGCGAGGGACTATATTTGCGACTAGTTTATGTGGGTGTGATGGATCAGACGCCAGGATTTGTTCCATTGACCTCGACCATCGCTGTAGCCATTCTCTGAACCTCACTCCCTCTCCTCCAATTCCTCCTATTGCTCTTTCCTACTACCTTTTCCTCATTTCCTTATCACCTATCATATCTCTCACATACCCCATCCTCAAATTCTCTCTTTCCCCTCTTATTTTCCACTTCTTCATCGATCTCCTCATTGCCTTATCATAAATTCAATCTCTCATACACACCTCTTTGTTGAATCGTGTCTCTTCTATTTCAATTCCCACTCTTTTCCTCTTCGATTCTAGTTATTCTCTGTATCTCTCACCTGTCGCCCTCTCCAAGTACTAGGATCGGTAAACATAGTAGTTTAATAATCCCGATTCATCGAACTTCTATTTATAATAAATCTTTCCTAGTTAGTAGGTTGTCGCGCTTGGAATGACCTCTTAATTACATGGGCTCTTGGGCCTGTGTGTGGGTGATGGGATGGATGATGATGAGAGATAAATGGACCTACTGCTCTAGGTGGGTTCCGAACCACCGGGAAGCGATTTTCGAGGCTCATGAATTGAATTCAGAGGAACCGGTCACCGTTACAACAGTGGTGGTAGAGGCACGTCGCTTATCTAATCTCACCGATTAGACGCTCTCTACCACTGGGACAAACCGCTTCCCGCTAATTACATTATCAATTTAATCATTCCCACTTATTTGATCAATAATTATAAATTTTAAATAATTAAATAGTAGCCTATTAAATCTTCAATTCAATAATTCTTGAAAGTTGAAAAGATCAGAAAATTATTCGCCCATGGTTGAGTGTTAAAGGGAGAGATGTCTTTGAACTTCCCTCTCCAAAAATGGACATTTATATGCAGATACAGCACAAATTTATACCATCGTTAGATTATTAAATCCTTCATCTAAGACATTTTACAAGTTTATGCAGTCTAAAATTAACCAACTCATGCGAACCATAATGCATTTAGTGTATTGTTTCTTAGAGCATAGGATTTAAACTGTTTTATTTTATTAGGCCTATGTGATCTACATGGATAAAGTGATTGAACCTGAATCTGGATCTTTTTTTTCCTCTCCTCTACCACCAGCCCTTCAATTCTTTCTTACCTATCATATCTCTCACACCTTCCCCAAATTTTTTCTTTCCCCTCTTCTCTTTTACTTTTCTGTCTTTTATCTCGTTTCCTTATCACCTATCATATCTCTCACATATCATATCTCCTTCATCAAATCCTCTCTTTCTTTTTTCCACTTCACTTCTTGATTTTTTTCCTCATCATCAAAAAATTCTATAATACACACACCTCTTCGTTGAATCATGTCCCTTCTATTCCAATTTTCTACTCCTATCCTCTTCAGCTTATCATATCTCTCAAAACCACATTCTTCTTGTTCATCGCACAAATTAGTTTATCATGACGATTCCCCATCATCGAATCTTATCCCAAGTGAGTCTTCTCATTCATCAATCGTTGTGAGCAGAGCATGAAAGTGTGTGGAGGGTTATTGATTATATTCACAATTGTTGGGAATGGTTTTTATTCTGGGTATTCATTCATTTCATCCGTGACTTAATCTCTCACAGTTTATAAATGTTTCCTAATTCCTATTACTCGAGTCAAATCTCATATGAAAATCAAGCATGGAATGAGAATATTACGCGTATCCCTCTGTCTGATTTTTCTCTTGAGATGCATTTCATCAAGTTATTAATTTTTTTATTTCTAAAAAGTTTTATTTTGAACAACTCACGTGAAAATCGACTTTATATTTGAAATTAATCTTTATTATACTAGAATACTTTATTACAGATTCATAATTTTTAGAAGAGGATTGATAGAATATTCTGTCCATGATTTGTGTAGGACAATGACTTCACAGTTCCACTCACTCTATAGAAATTCCATTCAACTAGCCCTTTCAGGTATTCTCCGATTATGAAACTCCAATGAATTTCTATAGTGAGTTTTACTTCTCCTCAGCTGTTTCTCAGTTGCAATCAATATTTTGCAGTCCGCAATGAATTTTCAAGGGATATTAGAACCATAGAAGACTAAGGAATAATCTTGGATCAAAAATCCATTTCGTATTTCGAGATACTCTTAATTTACTTTTAAGGGTACTCTTCAATAACAATAATCAAGTTCAAATGCACTATTCAGTTAGCAAATCTCATTGCAGTGATTCCATGACACTTGAATAGATGCACTTACCTTCAATCACGTAGCACCCAACTTAACCATTAATGGTAATTATCGGGGATTACCGATGTGGTATAAACTATTGGTTTGTAGTTGGAGCTGTATGGTGTAACTGTCTAATGGGAGGGCAATAACAGTCGAGAGAGCGCATTAACATCAACCACCAAAGACAATAATAATAATGCCGTATTGGAATATGATGGTTGCTGTGTAACAGTAATAGTAACTACCACTACTACTGTATAACAGTAACTAACGCTCATTATAATCGACGTATTGTGAAAGGAAATGAATGATAATTCCAATGTTAGCGGAAGTAGAGTATTTTCCATTACTATTCCAGTTGAGAATTGTTCGAATTGGTTCGGAAATATTGATATTCTCCAATCATATCTCTTCTCAAGTGATATTGTTACTAAAACATTTGGAGCTGCACGTCCAATCTGTTTGTTTTGATCCAAAAAAATAATGTGATTATTGATTTTCAATTTACATCTTTTATTATTTGAGATGTTAATTTGGAATATTTCGATTAATATGATCTAAGTATAACCCAGCTCACGTGGATAATGTGAAATAGAATAGTACTTTCGAATTTGGTTGAAGCTATTCAGGCTGTAATTTCTTATCCAGTTTCTCACCTTTAAAGCGAAGAATATATAATACTGTAGAAGAAACATAATTACTGTTATGATGGAAATAACTTGAATAGTCTACTTCTTGTTTATACATTGTATTGTTGATTCAAAACATAGTTGATTGTTGATTTTGCAAAACATAGTACTAATCATCTACATGAAGTTCAACTTATTTCTAATACCTCATTATGATGTATTTCACAATCCATAATATCCTATCAAGTGTTGCGAAATATTATGGATGGAAAATAATTAATTATTGTTGAAAGGATATTGTCATTGAGTGTTTATTTACGTCCTTTTATCCTATGAATATCATGACCTAGAAAAAATATAGGCTACTTTTAGGCTGGGTAAGACTGGCTTAGGCTTAGAACATACTTGATGTGAAAAGCACAGTTGAATTAAATGCTTCCAAGAACACAAGTTTATTGATGATCATCAGATATTGAGTGGAATAATCTTTGAGGAATTTTACATACGTCCTATGTGAGCGAATAACTTCTGCAAGGAAAATCTCACAAAGTCCTATTATTCCCAGCTTGGGAAACTCCGGTGAAGTAGAACGTGACTTGAATACTCACGCAATTCCTTTCCTTATTCTTGAAAGTTTTCATTCTTTCGAAGATATCCCAGTTTGTTTTCAGTCAGTTAATATTCGGGCTCAGCCTCCAGCTCCACGTTCAAGTTTACTTCGTGGGAAATGTTGATAAAGATGGTGCTGGAAAGCTGAATATGATACTATATATGAAGCTTATGTGAATTTGTGTAGTGCTCTTTTCAAGTTTTGGGAAAACTTTGATAATCGTTTTACAATAATTCCTGGAACTCGTTTAGTTTCTACTGTATATGTAATTCATTTGGGTTGATGCGCTTGAACAACAAGTATATATATATATATATATATTTATTTATTTATTGTGTGTGTTTATAGTATATATATATTTATTGTGATGTTTCACATCTGATCCTCTACAAATAAATTCCGGATATACAGAAAGGAACCAATCCATATAAAAAGAGAAATTTGAGTCTGGTTGCTGATGTTCCAATGGAAAAAAAGAATGTGGAGTTATACAGGAAGGGAAGGAACCTACCCACATAATTGCCATAAAACGGTAAATTATTGTTCCTTCATCTCAATAGGTTCCCTCCTTTGGGAGATTTGCTGTCGTTAGTCAGTCGTTTCCTGTCTCTGGAGGAATAGTAATTGTTGCATTACACTCTAACTGATTAACTGCATGTTATTCAGAGGTGTTATGCGCCGCCAATAGGTTGCGGAGACTGGCTTATGGTTGAGAGGATCAACGTGCTAACCACACGTTACCTCTATCCTGTTTGATGATTATTTGCTTGCTGTCTGGTCTGTCCGGCCGGGGAGGAATTCTAGCGGGTTGGAGGGGGCGGCTCCGGCTTGTCCAGTGTATGTCCGGGGACTGTGAGTTCTGATTGAGCCGGTATTGGCCGGGCTGAGGCCGTTTTCTCGTCGTGCCGGGGTGTCTTCTTGGTTTGGACTAGATGTGTAGTGGAGTGAATTTGAAACTGGCAACCAGCTGGTAGACCTAGGCCCTTCATGGGCTGTTAAGCCGACATACATACATACATCTCAATAAGTACCGTACCTAATTATTATATTCGAAGTATATGTTCACAAAAACAGAATTAATATCTGATTGGAGTAAAAACTAAAAGGTATAATATTGCAGTTCCAAATCTGGTACTGGATATCTCAGATGCTGTTAATTGTGGGTCAGTTCCTTTTTGCATAAGTCCGCACAATTAATTATTTCATGGTAAAAGCTATCAAGGGAGCTGAGGATGTAACATTTTAGTACTCAGTCATCGATAACTGTTTCGAATCGACTGGAAATGAGAAAAGTAAATTCTTTTGCAATTTTACATCAGCAGCTGGGCTGACTTCCGTCTCGCGATTGAATTTGTCAATGAACAAGTCATCAAGTCACCACTGCTCTACTTCCAATATTGTTCTACTATGTTCGACAATTCGCATATCCATTATCTCTCATCATTCATCTTATTTATTAATAATTAATCTCTAATATCATCCATTCATTCTTAATAATTGACATTTTTAATTCACTCCAAGAAAATGGCGTCAGCTCAAGAAGTTTAAGAAGTCCTGTGTACAGAAGAACAAGATTGTTCTGCTGAATAGTTTGAAAATCAAGTTCCAACCAAAGTTTGTACTTCAAGACATTTATATTCATTTTTAATTGGAACGGGAGATTTGGGAGTAGGCTATGCTCTATTTGAAAATTTATACGAGTTTTCCACACCAGTGTTTTGAATATTGAGTTTGTGGAATAAATCTTCATCCGAATTGATAGTAGAAACAATCAACAATTGTGATAACTGATACAACAAAGTTCATTAGCCACAACAAATGTCTCAATTACAAGAGATCTGTATTTGTGTGCATACTGTCAGTGTGTGTGGAATTATCATCAGTAATTGGCCTGGTCTCTTCACATTTGAAACCGCATTGTTTTCCTCGGTTCACACAGCGGGGCTAGATGCGGCCACTGTGTGTGTGCTGGTAAAGGCACACATGTGTGTTTTGAAATGATGCGGCGGCGGCGACAGCCCAGTATAATTGCACGGCCTGAATACATTACAACGGCTGGCTTGTTAATTGACTGTCTGACTTAAAAATCATTTGCAGTCAGAACATGCAAACAACAGAGAGCGTTTTGGTACAGGAACATAGAGAGTAAGAGAGAATGAAGTGAGCTGAGTGTTGGTCAGCCACCGCTGACACCAACCTCAGGTTCACTCTTTTGGTGTCTGGTGAGTCACGCTTTCAATGACATTCAATTTGCACACAAAGTCTCATTTGTTCCTTCACACTGCAACCCCTATACACACAGCAGCCCCTCATACACACAGAAGAGCATCAAAATCTAATTCCCCGACAACAGACGAGATATATGGTTAAATACAAGCGACCGCAACAATGTGGCGTAATTTCTCATTAACGTCTGCGCCATCATTAACGAGCAGCGCCGCGCACGCACATCTTTCGTCAGTTGCGTTCGACATCACGTCAGTAGCGATTTGATAAATTGATTCCGGTGCCTCTATTGAGGCCACACTCCACACTGCGTGTGAAGTGTCACTCATTAAAACGAGAGCCTCTCGTTGACCTAACTCCTCCCTTCCGCCAACGCTTCAGCCAAACAAAAGCACTTATGTCAACCTGCAAAAAGTCAAGAGCGGTGGTAGCCTCACACACAATATGTTTACCCGGTAGGACTATTAGCCGAAAATACCATGAGTGTTTGTCATCCCTTCCATACCATCATAATCAAACTCAACGATCAGGAAAATTCTCACCAAGTACACGATCAATACTTGAGGGTAATATTATTAGTTGAGGCTGTAATTATGATTAAATCATCATCAACACACACATCACTTGGTAATATTCATTCCACAAAGATAATTCTTACAGCCTACGATTTATAATAATCGATAATTGCAGTAACCTTGTTTCAGGCACTGACCATGTTTTGAAGTGACATCCACATTCCAGTCATTAGAAGTTTCTCCTTTTCTGAACGCCAAAAAATTCAACTCTCTCTGATATTTTTGGGGGTGTATAGTAACTGACATTCCTCGTGTGCTTATTTTTTCAAAATTGTAATTTAGCTCTTCTTTACAACTCAGCTGTATTAATTCACTCAAACACGTTACATTATTACACTATTAAACTATATCTAGTATTGTTTATAGTGTCTTTCCAAGAAATATCAGCTGATCATTAAGCATTAGAATTCACAGGTTCTTGTTACCTAATAACTCTCATTTCCAATATCCATCCATGAATATTATTTGATTTCTCATCTCCTTGATCATGCATTTTCCACTTTTTTGTATATTGTATGAATAGACTTCATATTTCCTCACAAGTCTTGCAGACTGGGATAACATCCCAGAATATCATATGCTTTGCTTATCACGTAAGTATTGAAGGTTGCTGAAACACATGAAATGATTTGTTCAAGGGATGCTTGCCTTCGTTTCGGAAATTCGATCATGTAGCCGATAGACACGAGCATTGAGCAGAAGCAGCAATATCACATCACCCAGAATGAAACGCATCCAGCGTTTAAGCAAAGGATGTGCCAACCTGCCGTGTCAAGTGTTGGCAAACATGTAATGAACTAATTGATTAGTTGGTATCGAACGCTATATTCGACAAGTGAGCACGCATTGCTGATCAATACATTGGAACAGCAAAACTTCCACCCTGAGCAGAGTAGTCACCTTTCCTACTAATTGGATCCGATTGCAATCTCTCCTAGGCCTTTACGAGTACTGTGGATTAATAATTATCCTACCATGGATGAAATTTGACATATCAAAGTGCCACTCGATCCAGCTATTGATAGCATTGATCACATTAGTGATTGAAAATGATCACAGATGAAATAACTATATAAATAAGAAGTTAAGTGATTTTCATGGAATATCTTTTCTAGTGAATCAGAATTTTTAGAAGCCAATTGCCTCCATCAATCATGATGTTCGAGATCGGTTAAAATAACACAATGGCGATAATATTTCTTATTTAATTTTGCTGGCACCTTATTCCTTATTGCTCTGGTATGCAAGTCGTCTTATTGTTCCAGCATTGTTTCAGCAATATCAAATTCAAGCGAAGAGATTTTTCATTGAATGAATGATTTAATATCATATTTTTGGAGACTAGTCAACCCCCAGTTCCGATTCTATTCAAACTTGTTTTGAGATTTCACACTTGTCAATCTCAATTGAACGTAGTTATGCAGAAAGGAACCAATCCACAAAAATAAAAAAATCGGATTTTTCAATATTTGGGTTGATAAACCCCTAGGTAACAGTTTTAGATGAAAAAAAATCACTGGAATCAACCCTTATGGCCATTATGTGGGTTGGTTCCTTTCTGCAAAACAAATATCCTACTTTATGAGTTATGCAGAAAGGAACCAACCCACATGATTGCCATAGGAACCAGACTAAAATTTTTGTTTTTTTCAGAGAAAACGAATCATATGAGGTTAATTTTTCTACTCATGAATCATTATTATAAAGAAAAGCATTCTGTCAAAATTTCCCACCCCCACCCATCTTGCTACCCCCTCTGCACCCCTCATGGAATGGGAAATTCTGTTATTAGGAACCAGACTGAAATATTGTTTTTTTTGGGAAAATCAACTCCATACAATTTCCTCAAATGAATTATTTTAAAATTAAATGAATTAAAATGTATATTTTTGTTCTCACTTGATAGACCATAATATCAGTCTATCCGCCAAGCGCTTCTGAGATAGTGCTTTTCATTTAATCAACTGACTTACACTTATGTTAAATTTCAGAAAAATATATTATGTTTCTATCATTCAAAATGTAGGTTTTGGAAAGTTCTAAAAGTTTCATAAGATACATTTCCAGTAGAATCATTCTGTATGTAAACTTTCATATAGAAGATAATTAATAATTTCATGCAGAAATCTAGGGAATCCCGCCATTCTTCCATTTGTATAACTTTTGAGCCGCAGGAGCTACAATGAAATGGTGAGACATGAAATAAAGAGAATTTAATTTACTGAAAAATGATAAAAAGTTCGATTTCTTATTTCCAATAAGTGCTGAGATACAGTCAATGTAAGAAACCCTTACAAATTGAAACTTTGAGGGGTGCAGAGGGGGTAGCAAGATGGGTGGGGGTGGGAAATTTTGACAGAACACTTTTCTTCATAATATTGATCCATAAGTAAAAAAATTAGCCTCATATGATTAGTTTTCTCTGGAAAAAACAAAAATTTTAGTTTGGTTCATGGCAATTTTGTGGGTTGGTTCCTTTCTGCATAACACATAAAGTAGGATATGTGTTTTGCAGAAAGGAACCAACCCACATAAATGGCATAAAATGGGAAATTAATGCTTTTTTCGTAAATAAATATCTAGTTTATGATATTAAGAGCACATATGAGTTCCCAAAATCAGAATATCTTAATGGATATTAAAATGGGAGGTATTATTGCAGTTTCATCTTTGGTACGCGGTATCTCAAAAGTAACTGATTGTGGGTTGGTTCCTTTCTGCATAACTCCGTACAATTCATGTTGAGGATATCATAAACTTTCAAACAATCATTTCTTGCTGGTGAATATAGAACAGTAAGTCTACATATATCTACTTGTATATTGATATATTTAACACCATGAATGATACTAATAATATCCTTGAAAAATCAAGCAAGAAAAATATAGGTTAAAGTAACGTGAAATCTGATGGAATTTCTTTGTTGTCTGGAATAGGATTTTTTGTTATGAGTCAGATAGAGCTTCACCTCGAGAATTCCCTATCTGTTATTGTTGAGGTCTCACATCGTATGGTTCTATTAACCCAATTCAACCCTATCTTACTCCATTCTCCGAAGGTAATGACATTAATATTTTCATCGCTATCACAACCTCGAGGCTTACTTGTGTCTAGTCAGGTGGCACTATAGAAACTGTATAATCATGAATATACAGTCTCTATAGGTGGCACTATCTAGAGAATCTAGAATGAGATGTCCTTATTTTTCAAACTTTTTAGTTGAAATTCAATTCACTTCCTTCGAAACGTAAACTCTTGAATGTTTAATACGCTTCATCACTTCTGCAAAATCTATGAAATTTCCGATAGTAGGTACTCCGACTCCGATAGTAGGTACCTAGAAAAATGTCTTCTATAATCAAGGGGACGATTTTCATTTTCAAAGAAAGATCTTAGAACTTCCTTAATAATATAGATTTCGAAGAAAACACGATGAGAAACGTATAATTGAATGTCAAAAGTACATTCCTCAGCTTAAAAAACTTTATCCACTGTAGATTATTAGAGTTTTCAAATACATTCATACTCAATTTCAACTTTAATGGCACCACCGATCCTATCGTTAATCATGTTCCAATTTCTCAGTAAATTTTCTAGAACTTTTAGCAAGTTCAATTCATCAATCCAAGTCTTTTAATAAAAGATACTAAGCAATTTTCCATCTAGTTTGATTTTGCCATGATTTTTTTTCAATTCACTCCCTATTATGTCTGAATAGGTTCACTCGTTCAAAATTTAATAGCAAGATTATTTTATTAATTGGTCATCATCATAACTATTCATGCTAAAGTTATAAGAGCGATGGAGAGCGTACAAAATGTGAATTCTAAATAATTGAAACAAACATGAGAATGATGAAAATTCACGAGTAAAAGATTTGAAGAATTGAAACAAGAATAATATTTTGTTTATCTTTCAACCTCTGTATTTGAGAATGCGAGGAAGAGTGCCATATTAATTCAGACTGTCTGTCTCAATGGCTCAACAGCCCATGGAGGGCCTGCCAGCTATTGATTCAGACTACAGTGACCATATTATAATGTATACAGACTTATAATGCAGACTACTTATACTGTAATTCAGACTGCATCATTGAACTCTATTAGATACGCAAATACATAATGGAAACTAATAGTTGGTCTGTCGTATGCAGCATAGCGAAAGACCTGTTTCAGCAAATCCCTCGTTGCTTAGATTTCCCGGCAATTAATTCCTTTTTCCAGTCGAACGATGCGATGTGTACGACGGCTGTGGCAAAAACAATTACCGTCGACAAAGCCACATTCACGAAAGGGACGGAAGCTCCTCCCCTGTTGTTTTACTGAACGGGGACTTTTAGCCTACGACAGTATGTGGTGTGCCCACTGCTGGGCGGAATAAGGCGGGTTGAGGGCTAACTCGAGAAACAATCGCATTAGTGAAGAAGCCCCACTCATTGCTGCTTGTACTGGTGAGAGACTGTCGGCTTGCTGCACTTGATAGGCCTCGCTTGTGTCCCATTATCGGCCTTCTCATTCTATCGCTCTACACCCCAAACCCTACACATGACTTTTGACATGCTGCCGAAATTAGACTTTATGAGATATTCACCATGAGAAGACAATATTATGACAATATTATCATAAGAACATGAATATTGATATCAAAACCATTGTCTTTGGAATTGGAATAGATTAATTTTCTTATTTGTTCACAGTATACCATAAAAAACTGAAAATAGAATTTTGAAAACACTTCTTATAATGGGTAAATGACTGAATTTGTTCAGATTGAGATAAACTCTAATTGGTAAGAACAAAATATTCCCTAACAAATAGAAAATGGTATCAATTTTCATATGCGGAATCCTTAGAATATTTTCCATCACTGAACTTACTGGTGTACTAAATTAATTGAGTGTTTTTTTTCTTTTAATAAAATTCTACCTTACTTTCAAAGTAAGTAGGCTATTTTTCAAGTCTGATACAGAATTTTTCTGTATTTTTATATCTCTTGACTAGTTTATCACCCGATTAGAAATTTCAAGCTAGGTGACGTGAAATGAACAACAACCTGTGTCGAAAGAGATTGTTAACGGTATTAGTCTGGGTGCCAATGGGGGTAACCTTTTTTTGTGGTATGTCGTTGATTTTTTGATCGATTATGATAGATTTTGATGTGTAAACTCCGAATCCGAGTGATGTCAAGCTGTAAAAGTTTAGCATTTTTTGTAAGTCAAGATGGTGGCCAAAATTTCGGTTCCATTTCTAATCTACCACGATTTTCGTCAAATGAAGCGTCGGACAAAAAAATCAATTTATCTTTTGTTTAGTAAATTAAATTTCCAAGAGAATGGTATCAGATTCATGTCTCTATCCTTATTAGGAACAGAGTTATGATTTTTCAAATAAGATGCTAATAATCAAGAAAAATTAGAATTTGAGTATTTTTAGTTTTTGCTTGCTTAGATCTTCTGACGTATTCATTTGAATCGTGTAAATCAAAATCCCTCTGCCTCTGGGGATAATTTTGTCCTCTACAATTTGAGACCAAGTAGACCTCTCTATCTTGTATAGCTTTTGAACTATACAAGATATAGATCCCCAGAGGGTTTTTGATTTACACGATTCAAATGAATACGTGAGAAGATCTGAGCAAGCAAAAACTAAAAATACTCAAATTCTCATTTTTCTTGAAAATTAGCCTCTTATTTGGAAAATCATAACTCCGTTCCTAATAAGGATAGAGACATGAATCTAATACCATTCTCTTGGAAATTTAATTTAACAGAAAAAAAGGAATGATTTTTTCATCCGACGCTTCGTTTTGACGAAAATCGTGGTAGACTAGAAATGGAACAGAAATTTTGGCCGCCATCTTGAATTACGAAAAATGCTCAACTTTTACAACTTGGCATCACTCGGATTCGGAATCTACACATCAAAATCTATCATAATCTATCCCTTTTTACGCATTTGGCACCCAGACTATATCGTAGATATATAAAAAATGCTTATTTTTCAGGAGAAGCAAAATAAATATTTGTTGGTTATACTTTTTAAATAAAACATCCATTTCTGCTAAATTAACTAGTTCTTTTTCTAGTCAATGTTGAATTCCTCGAGTATTCATTACACAATAATATATTATGTTAGTTTTTATGTGTATGAAAAATAATAATCATTGAACTCTGATATCCTACTGTTGCACCACAGAATAATATCTATATCTAGGAAAGCGAAATGGCACTGACTGACTGATTCATCACCAGAACTAAAAATCCACTGAACCGAATGCGTTCAAATTTGGCAGGCATGTTCAGTTGGACGTTTAGACACGCGCTTAGAACGGGTTTTAGAAACTTACCAAGGAAACGCAAAATATTTACGTTTTTCTATAGTTTTTCGGCGTTTTCTCAATTTATTCGAGAACCAATCAGTAGAAAATGTTGATATTTGATAAGCAAGTTCAGATAAGGTCTAAAAATGTTGTGTTAAAATATTTTTGAATTCCATTGAAGATTACGCCACTTATCAGTTTTTTTAATTGTAGATGTATTGCAGGTTGCATATCTTCCGCCTTCATACGACCAATTCTTACTGTAAATTCAATGGTTCAGCGAGATTATAGATGAACTAATTTGGAAGATATTGAATCACGTTTCAAACTATGTCCGATATACTTCCCAAGGTTACGCTCAATATCAGCGTTTTACTATTTTTCGGAGTTTTTCTTGGATTTTTCGAAAATAAATTGGTAGAAAATGTTGAAATTTAGTAAACAGGTCCAGATTAGGTCTAGAAATGGTGTGTTCAATGAATTTTAAATCCCTTCTGAACGGAATTTGCAGGCGAGCGAAGCGAGCCTGTTTGTCTCAGCTCACACTGATAGAGGTTATGCAGGCGAGCGAAGCGAGCCTGTTTGACTCACTGACACTGCTGATACTTTTGGGGTCCAGGGGGCGGAGCCCCCTGGCTAGGCGGAGAAGGCGAGCGAAGCGAGTCTGCCGGCTAGTAATGTATGAAGGTATTGAAATAAGGATATCTTCTAAAAAATTATGGTAATTCACTGCTGTTTTATTGTTTTTGTATCAATAGAGACTCAAAATGTACTAAAAACTTAGACTTTTACAATAATATGATCTAGAACAAAAAATACAATTAGGTATTTTGATTTGATAAAACAAATATCCCGTTATAAAAAGTTCCCAACAATGTTTGTTAACTTGAACAGTTCGTTGAAATTAATTACTTGTTTAGTAATATAGTACAAACATTTTTTCCTGATGAGAAAAACATAAAAATATAAAGATATCTTTATATTCAATACTGTCATTGTAATTATAAAAAAATACCCTCAGTTTCATTAGCAGCATCATTACTTTCACAGCTCTTCAGAGATAAGAAGAAGTTGTGGTAATTTTTTTGGAATCAAATTCTCCTTACATATTTAAGGAGATCAGGTCGTTTTTTTTTGTTGCTTAGAAATTCGAATAGATGGAGAACTGTTGTATAAGGGATGTAAACTTTGCCGCGGTGCCCCCTTGGCCGCGGCGCACTGTGCGATCGCACACTCCACACACTACACGCGAGTGCCCTGTAGTGCAACACTGGGATATGTCCTACTTATCCTACTCTTGCCCTTACAGAGTACTCAATTCATACAAAATGCTACACCAGGATAGTCATGTTTTTGTGAGCTTGTATAAAATGAGGTAGACAAATCTTACTGTTACAGTTAGAAAGACAACAAACAGCTGTGCAAAAATGTGAAATAAAAAAATTGATTTTTGGTACACTTGATAGAAACTAGCCAGTTTCGATCTTCTTGACAGGCTTTGAAACCTTCCATTTTCCACCCTAGTGCGGAATAAACGGCTGATTTTTGGGTCTTATAGCCGTACAAGATTGGAAAAATAAGCTGTCAACAAAATTTTCCCTTGACTTGGCAGCGCATTCCATGCAAATTGGTCGACTGAACAGGAAAGTCGACTATTTTAAACATTTCCAGGGCCCTGGCTTATAAACATTTTACAATCCACATTACTCATAATTCGTTGATTTTATGGGCGTTTCTGTCTCATAAACGTTTCCAATAAAATGTAAATTCTACAGTTTCAGCTGATTAAAAAACTGTCATGAAACGAATTTACCTCAAGTGAATAGAATTTCGGAATAGTCCAATGCTATTCCTTTAAAACCAAAACTTTGCTCCTAATTTAATGATTTTGATATAGAAATTGATTTATTATTATGAATATATTTAATAATAAATATCAATCATTATTTTTATAGTGAGATTTGAACAGGAATCATTATTGTTGCTAAAATATTATCATAACCTACAAAGAAAATAGTAAACAAACCAAGTCAGAAGACCCTAGCCTTGTAATCTAAAATGGCCGTGATGATTTGAGTTTGAACAGCGATATTTCGTCTGAACCAATTTACATAGACATATAACCTACATCTTAAACCTTCATTATTCATCATCACTCATTCATCCTTTGCTTAAAATACTTGGAAACCAAGTCGCAATTGTAAAGAAAGAATAAAGAATACATGGTATTTCCTATTCCACTCAAACCATCGCGGCCATTTTGGATTCGAATGTTAGGGTCTTCTAGTGAGTTTTGGCTGATCGTTGATTCAACAGCTGATCCTTTCCAAAAATTGGAACATTGTAATTCGAGAGTTTTATTGGTGAATCTACAATCCCAATCGCTTGTTTTTCATCAGAAAAACAAGCTGTAAATCTTGTTTAGCCAGGGCCCAGGTGATTGCATCAGACGATTTAGCAGATGATTTTCTTCAAGCAATAATTTTTGTTCCAAATTGTTCCTCACCTAACCTTTTGTTTTGATTGGGAATTGAATTTAGCGACTGATATCTTACGTGAAAACTAGGAATTAGAATCCTGAATTTATTTTAAAACAAAAAACGGAAACTACCAATACGGAATTCAGAAAGTTGAATTGGTATTTATAGAAACTTTTCATCTGATTCTAATCAGCCTTCCAAGTGTACCAAAAACACAAATACACAACACGTTTCAAAAACGTATGCGACGTAGCGAATACTCCAACCTTTCCAGCCTCAGCTGATCGCTTCGGCTGTAAAGCTCCGTATTCTTGACGTCGCAAAACGGCGTTTTCAAAACTAGTGGTGTAATATACTAATTTTTACAGATATCCTCCCTGATAGCACAAAGAGCTGGGGCCCAGCTGGTTTCCAGCTTGAATCCTATTATATTAAGCGAGTAATTTCTGTATGTATGTGGAACCACGGATCTAGAAAACGGCTCTAACGATTTTCTTGAAATTTGAAATGTAATATAACCGTGATGGGAAAATAAGATTGCACCAGGTCTCATGTCTGGGAAAACTCTGTGGCAGGATTAATAAAAGAATTAAAAATTCCTTATTCAGGCATAATACCAAGTACCCTACTGCGTATAATGGCTGTTATCGTTAGCTGACCAACGCTATCCAGCTGGAGTGAATGGAGTTACATTCAAGTCTATAACACATGTTCATGACTATCAAAAAATTGTGAGAGGTTATCATATCAATTTCGCAATTATTCTTTACAAGGAGGTTCCTTGATTTTCTACAATAAAATATTTATGTAATTCAACAGTTCGGCCGCAGCTTCAGAGCGAAGCTCGGCACCAGATATTGTTCCATTCAACAAGCTGGATTCAAGCTTGGAACTTATAGTCTGAAAGCTGTAACACAGCTTGACTCAAGTTTAGAAGTTACCACGTTTCAAGCTGTTTGCAAAGCTTTAAAGTTCAAGCTGGAATCAAGTTTAATATCCAAGCTTAAAAGTTCGAGCTGGAATCAAGGTTGATTCTAGCTTGAAACAAGCTGGACTGTAGCTGGAACATTCAAGGATGATTTTAAGAATGAAAATTCCAGCTTGTTACAAGTTTAAAACTTCCAGCTTGATTGCTTACAGTCTGTTACAAGTTTGAATCAGGCTGGTTTGATCAAACTGGAACTTCCAATTCAAAATCCACTTAATTTACAGCTTGAAATAAGCGTACGTGCTATCTGGGCTACTGTTGCTCTGAGGTGACGATATATTCACAGCATGAGATTGAACGATACAAAGTTGTTGATCAGTTTCCAAACAAAAACAACAGCTTCCATTTCATCTAAAAGGCTGAAGAAGGAACAATCACCCTTGCGATTGTACATTGAAACTTTTAAAGACGATCGATCACTCAGGGTCAAAGCTGGCTAGTAGTATTAGTTGTAGTAGCATTCATCTTTCCATCTATCTAACAACTTGAGTCAGTTCATTCATAAAATCCAAGTTTCACCACTGGCGGCTCGTACCCACGAAAAGGTGAACCCACGGGCATTTCACCTGTTTCGTGGGTACGAGCCGACAGTGAGTTTCACTTGTACAAGCAATCTTTGGGAATTGAGCTCCTTTACCATCCATCCTTCATGTTCCAGTTGAAGAAATTTTCTTCTGTTATTCGAATTCACTATATAGTGAAGTGATGGAGTTTATAATAGTTGATAATAAAATTCCTCCATCAATTATCATTACTATCTTAATGAATTATTATGTCAGTTATAAATTATAATTTGATACTTTTATTCATCAATCATTTTAACCATTCAGACCTCATTAACTCTGTTATAAACTTCTTTCTTTAATCAATCGGTTAATATAAAAATAAAATGAAATAAAATAAAAATATATAAGCAAAATAAACTGCCACCTCAAGTTCTTAGGTTATTATCGATTCTTTCGTCTTAAATTCTTGAATGAGAATACAATCGAACAGAATACAATCATTCAATCGCAAAATCATCCATTACAATCAATCATGCACAAAATACGAACATACAACGAATTTCAATCACAATAAAGTTTACATGTGAGTTGATTTGCAATTGTGTTTTCCCATCTTGAAGAGATGATTTATATTAAGCTATGCAGTAGGCCTATACTATTACCACTATTACTACCATTTTCAGTAACTATTACTGTAACAATTTGCTTCACAGATGAACTGAATGTACGATTTTGGTTGTCTCAATATTCTCAAACATACAAGATGCAATACTCTATGCGTTGTTATTGAAGGTGTAATAATTATTACTATTAGCTCTTGGAAAACCAGAATATAGAGCAATGACGTTCAGTTTCATTATTGAATAGCTATTAACCGACCAACAAGAACAGCTGATCATAGGTCTGTCCAAAGTTGAAACTTTGTCCCATGCAAACGGGTCTCGCAATCAGAGGCTTAATCGAAAGTCGAACAGCCAAACTTGAAGAGGACGTTTATTCGATTGAAGACAACCCTTGAAGGGTGCCAGCCGGACCTCTAGGGTTGCCTGAAGGATTGAGTGATTAATGAGCGTTGGGTGTTGATAGCATTGCAGATCTTGGAGGAAAGCAGCAGTCAAACAAAGCGATGGCCAATACTGGGCGGCTGGCTCGACTCCACTGAATCAACTGGGTCGGTCGAGACATTCCGCCAACTTCTCATTGGCCGAACCTTCTCACCGATTGAAACTAAGTTTATCACTAAACTTCCCGAGAGTCCAATTCAGAGATTGGAGCTACAGAAGCTAAAAGGTAATTATCAAAGTGATGCTCTGGTGTGAGATAATCAACTGAACTCTTCAACTTTGTTCTGGGACAAACCGGATACATTTTTATTTCTCGCGCTAATGGCACAATCAAATAAATCAAATTGTATTGATGGGAATATACCACAGTATATCAATGAGCATCTAAATATTCACACACCAACTACGCTAATATTTGATTTAGAATCGACATTTAAAGATAATTTTTTTCCGTTATGTGTAGCTCCATTGTTTATTCTACCATGATTTATGGGAATAATTATTATTCCTTTTCATGTCTGTAGAAGTAGTACTCTTCTCAACGTAAAACTTTAAAAAACTCTACTATTTTGAATCGAACTAAATTTCACAGAGAATTTCTGTCTCCGAGTAGGCTATGATATAATAATAAATGATTCTATATTATTAATATGTATAGCTCCAATAAGAGATTCGAATTAATTATTATTATAATGTTACAGAATGTTACATTTGGTTTACTGCAATAACTAATAATTCTTTCATATAGGCTGTGATAGTCTCGTGTGAATAAACATAAACTGTACATCGATGGAGCAATCATGTGTGAGCTGATTTATAGTGGAGGATCAGAATCATTAAAAGTAAAAAGTTCTATAGAGTGAGAGCGATATTGTTCAAGAAAAGGGAAAGTATACGGTACAATTAAATTAGAGACTATTAGGATATTAAGGTATAGGATCTTGTTTGTTGAACTAAACTGGCTTTTCAGGTAGAGGCAATGTTCAGAGATGTTAAGGAACTGTTGAGAGATGGAGGTAAGTAAGCACGAAGCAGGAAGCTAGTATTTGCACAGAGGTTAGCAAATCAAAGAGAGCTGGTTACTAGGCCCAGCGGATCAGGCATGTCAACAGTACAATTATTGAGTTAGGTGAAGTGGGTTGTTGATGCGGGAATAGGAGGAATTTTTCTGGGAAATGGGCCAGCAGCACTTGGAGCCGATCGCTTGCTTGAAAGAGCTTCGCACGAAACCCTTGAGGCACGTACGGGGTTCATTTCTGATCAACCAGGCAGAAAAAGGCTGCTCAATTCCTGTAGGAGTTGTCTGCTTTGCCCCCTCGAGCAGAACTCCATTCTCCAACAAGATAGAAATACTGTTTTCCTTTAAGTGGATAACAAAACATTACCGCGATAAGAACTCCATTCCCCTTTGCCAAGTGAGACTCAATATGGCTTTCTATTCATACAGAGAAATGTACACAGCATTGAGCCTTGATTATTGTTTGGAAGAACACTCCTCAATCTCATTCATGGATCAAATAAAATTTCATTACCTCAAAGAAAAAAAGAATAACAATACATAGTATAATATACTTTACTTGAAAATTCTAATCTATTACCTAGTCTTTATACCTTATAACATGGTATGTATATTAAAAATAATTATATGGTATATTATAAAAAAGAAAGAAAGTATTATGAAAATATAAAGAATCTTCATCTATAATTATGAAAGTTATCAAAATAATTGTAATTATCGTTCAACAATATTAATTTATAGACGTAAAGAGATATTTTTGAGTATTACTGATATTAGTCATGATTCTGTTTAATACCAATACAAGCAATTTCCCTACAAATCCATTCTCACAGGGAAACTCGAATTGCATAGATTACGTGCTTTCACAATTCCTAGAATAACTGGTCAAACTGATCACTCCATGGAAGATAATCATGATTTGATTGTTCAACCATTAATTCAATGTAATATCCAGTTTATAGTACTGAATTAGTTGCATAATGCAGTTTACAGAATAAGATTGATGAACTTGATTGCTATCACGAACGAGTTCTATTGGAATTGAGCAAAACGTGAAGGTTATTTCGAGATAAAAGATGATTATCAAAATAATGGCCTATTATTTATCGATGAATCGGGTAAATCTAAAAATCTTATTGAAAGCCTCGTTGCTTATCTGCTCTCGGGATAACGAAATAAGTATCTATCTACTTTAATCGCTCCATTTGAGAATATTTCCAATTCACTCCATTTCTATAAATCTTTGAGAATATTTTTTCCAATAATTTGAAACAGGTTTGTCAAATACATCGGAGATAGAACAATTTTATGTTGCTTCGACCCATTTTCCAATGATTAAACTCTGCAGCCTTGTCAACCTGATTCTCATTAATAATATCCGATGAATGGAAATCATCCATGGGATATGGAAATCATTCATGGAATCATTCAATGGAATTCAACCGAAGAGGATATAAAAAAGTTGGTCCGTTGTTACATGATCATGATCTTTCTAACACACTAAAATGAATTAATAAAACTTTTTTACACACTGATATGAATTAATATTATGATTATACAACATGATTAGACATAGCTGAAGACACACTCCAGAGCTGGGGATTATCCTCCCTCGTAACATATTAAGATTACATTATATGAAATATTCCAATTTTTATGTCAAGCTGGGCCCCAATAGCATGGAGTGTGCCTCCATCTATGTCTATATTCTGACTTTTTACGTCCGACCAATCAAACTCAAACATCACTTCTGTGGAATGGAGCAGTTGTGGATGGATGGATGGATCGTTCTTTATTGTCCGTTTTCAATAGCGAAAGTTTGAGGCAGCATAGTGGTGCATTTGTCAAGGCGGTGCGACGCCGGCACCGTTGTACAAATGTCTCTTTTAATGTACTTTTTATATCCGAAAGGGTCGTTTTTATTGTGCGCTCCATTAACAAGCTAACAGCATCATTACGGCTTCCGCTTATCTCAGTTGGACCGCTTTATTCGCGCTTGTTTTAAAAGCTCTCCAACAATATATTCTCATCTTGTAATATTGTCTTATTCACAGCTTGGCCTTGCATCAGTTCGCTACTCAATTTCAATTTTGCCAGACAAAATTAATGTGGATGAAATTAGCATGCTTCTGTAGAAGTGACAGTATTTTTTTCATTATGATAGATAATCATAATCCCCTAGCGAGGGACAATCCCCTGACAGTATCAACAGGGTCAGAGTGTCAATAATGCTCGCTTCGCTCGCCTGCATACCTCTATCGAGCTCAGCTGGGACAAAAAGGCTCGCTTCACTCCCTTGCAAATTCCATTTCAATGGATTTGCTTTCATCATTATTATCACTTAACAGGGTTCTTTCAAGTTATCATTCTAAATTAGTTGTTTTATCACCTAAGGATTGGTCAAAGCGGAAGATATGAAACCCGCAAATAATCTACAATCTTGAGAATGATTTTAGAAATTCTTGAGCACATCCTTTCTAGATCTTAGACGAATCACTTCACAAAATATTAATTTTATATGCCGATTGGTTCTAGAAAAATCTGAGAAAACGCATAAAAACAATATAAAAATATAAAATAATATTAAGGGTATCCTTAAAAAGTTTCGAAAATCCGCTTTTAGCGCACGTCTAAACGTCCAACTGAATATGCCTGCCAAATTTGAACGGATTCGGTTCAGTAGATTTTTAGTTCTGGTGATGAATGAATCAATCAATAAGGGCCATTTCGCTTTTATAGATGTAGATAGAACCATTCATTGTAGAATATGAAGCTCACTCACTTATTTCGATAGAAGTTCAATTCCAATTCTAAATAATTTTATTGAAGACATTAAATCTATAGATCAATAATATTGAAAATTTTTCAAGGATATCAATATCTCATTCTTTGGACAATTATTTCCTACATAAAAAAATTACTTGATAATAATAAACAACCGACACACCGTCGGTTCTTCAACAATATTGAGAGGAGAATGAGACTATATTTTTGCTATCAATACTGTGGTTAATATTCAAGCATTGTATGGTATTTTCAAACCAAATAAGGTACCGCTCTCATCAACGAATGGCAACCCACAATTGCTGAAAGTACAACTTATACGCACTTACTGAACATGAACACATACTGGTCTGTAGTGCGCTCAGTAGTGTTCCATCTCCATATTAAAGGATATTCGAACAAAACACTTGACTCCACACTTGGCAAATAGCATTTGAAAACAGCTGTAGGAAGCCGGTGAACGTTTGGATTGTAATATTTTCCTTAGGAGCGAAAAAAACGAACGTGAATGTTCATTGCAGGCGAACGTGACAAAACTTTAAATAACGCGTGAGCAAACATTATTTACATGATTATTGCAAGGTTTTGACTGGATGGTGAGAGAGTAGCGTGGCGTGTCAGTAATGAGGGTGGTGAACGCTGTATATGCTCAACGGTTGTGCGGTGCGGTGCGGTTGTGGTTTGTGTTGGGATTCTGGGATGGGATGAGCTACCGCCGCCGGCCTTAGTTCTAGCTTGGAGGCAACCTTTCGCAAGCTCATTAGCAGCGCCTCCACTGCCGCTTTCACCGCCTCCTTGCGATCACCTGCTTGCTACGAGGCACGTCCCACAGGTCTTTGGCCAAGAAGACTTCAAAATAGCTAGCTGTCTTTGTTCAACATGAATAGCGGCGGGCGGCTCCTTCCGAAAATTATTGGATAGAAAGTTCAATGCTCGTCAATCCGTTTCAGAGCAATTACTGAAGCACGCTATAGCCTTAGATTGTTGTGCGAGAGAAACTGGTGCGATTCAATTAGCAGAAAACACCCTGCTTGGGATTTGCCTACGAGTGAGAGTGGAACTGTCTTCCTCACTGTGAGAAGATGTATTCAAACTATTCGGGATAATAATATCGATTCCATTATTCAATTATTGTCAGGCAGTGATTCAATTGAGGTTTGTGATCGAATGGTGTTTTTCTATTTTCTATTGCTTATTTTAGTCTCAGGATAGCTATTACGGGCAGTTCATCACTGGATGAACTAAAATCTTATCTCAAGAAGTGTCGTTTACCCAGTACGTGATTCAAAGAATAGAGATTGGATGGAATAACAGATATGTTTCATATAGAAATGAAGTGCTTTGAAGTGAACTCCACACATACTATTACACAATACTCATAAAAATCTATGGGAATATTGGCAGAGTAAGGTTAATCTCATCATCTTTATAAATAGCAACAGATAGACAATACGGTACTCTCGCTGCAGCGAGAGTTATACCTTTCCTGCATCTGATCTCCCATCTAGAATCAGTGAGAGAGAATTTGTGAAATAAATTAGTTGAAAGAATGTATGATAAAGCAGCTCCATACACAGAAAATACGAAAGATAGATCTTCCAATTCATATAAAAAGGCAAATTGACTTTGGGTTGAATTGAAGTCAACAAAAGCGGAACGTTTTTATCAAAATTTCAAGCAGAATTTCGGTGAGAAGAAAGATTTTGAGAGAACAATTGTTCATTTCTTGCAGTGAGTCTTCATGCGGTGAAAAATGAAGAGGGTGGGGACACTACTCACCTTACAAGAAAAGCGAATGTCTCAACTAAGAGAATATTCATTACATTCAAGCTCCTCCTTTTTCCAAGGAAATTTGTATTTTTAGAATTTGTGGCATTTTTCCGCTGGTAGCTTCAGCGCGGTGGATCCCCCCCTATCATTAATCTTAATTCTAGGCTTCCTCCTGCTAACTCCGGCTTGTATCAGCATAGCATAGGCCTGGATTGCGGCAAAACTTCATGCTGTTCAAAACAAACAATAGAGTCGAGAAAATAGGGGAAGCTCCTCGTATGATGCATTGCCTACGAGTTGAATAAATGAATAGTTCTTTCATAGCAACTTCTAGCATACATCATCTTTTTTCCTTAATCTACTTTCGATTGAAAAGTAATTGCTCAGTTGAACTTGAATGATATTATTCTATTAAAACTTCTCTAATCTATCACATTAACAAATTATTACAGTAATTTATCCTTTGTCCTCAATGTTTTTGAACACGGAACCTCAATTGTACCAGTTTTATGATTCTACAGGATAAGATTTCCTAGAACTTCAGTATTCGATCTCCCAAATAGTTTCTATCATAGAGACAGTAACATACAGCCTCTATAATTTCTATAGTAGATCGCCTGCATTGATGAGAGCTTGCACATATTGCAATTTACTCTATGCCACTATTGAATTAAAGGATTGGGTTGATATACTTTTGTTTTGTCTCTTTGTCTCTCCTCATGATTTCTCTAGAAATTGAAGGGAAAATACCAAGCAGAACCTGAATTGAAGATGGCCTGGAAGTTTGGATACTTTGAAAAGACAATTCCGATAACAGAATATTTTGGACTGTGAAGAAGTTGGGGAATATGATTGAAATTGTGTAACAAGCGGAAAGCGAAGATACAGAAATTGTTTATGAATTTTCCCATTGGAAGGCTTGAGCCTATTCATATTTTGACATTTTCTAAGATACTCGTAGAACAACGCTGAAGCTCTTCACTATTCACTATTCTGGTAATTAATTGTTGATAAGATCTTCAATGTTATATTCTACAATTAATACCCTGCTCAAATTAATATCATGATGTATTCAATCGTTGAGAATTTGAATGCTTCGATAATCTTCTAGTATTGGAGCACATATCTCAAATGTGACACGATTCCTTCGAATGTGATTTAATATGAATGATGATGATATTATTCTCATCCTTCATAAATCCACATTCTCATTTTCTGCTGTGTACTTCCATTCTACTTTGAATGTTATTTTACTCCTACAATACTTATTCATTTCACTGTAGGCTATTGGAAAAAGTAATGATATTGGCTATTGGTCCTGTGCCTGTTACAATTAAAAATAAAGGGTATTGATACAAGTAGGGTCTAAATTAGTCAATACTTGCTTCAACTCCCTATTGGAGAATGTCCTATTTTCTCCATAGTTCTGAGCTTCACATTTTTATAAAGGAGATGAGATAGAATTGATCAAATCATTCCTTTTTCTTAGAAGAGGCTGTTTCAATAATTTCTCCCCTCTATTCTCTCTCGTACACAAGTTTACTGTGACTTACCTTACTAGAGGAGAGTGAGATTATAGCGAGGTGATTTGATTCGTAACATGTAGGATGGAATCCTATCTATCCATCCGGACGTGTGGAGGGATAATGTAAACGATACCGGACTCAATAGGAAGATTGACGCATCCCGGCAGACGCCGTTCAGACGGTCCGACAATGGATCCTAAAGCGGGGTTCGCGATTGGAAGGGGCCTTTTCCAGCTACAAATCACCCCGTTCACCAGTAATTTCACCCTTTCCTTCCGACGCTTCTCCATCTTCTCGACAATCTTTTTCCCATTTTCAGAAGTGGTAACATGTGAACACTGCATAAAACCCATCAGCCTGTCCCCTGGGCGTGTCTGCCCCTCCCCCTCCCCGCCACAACTCACTCCTCGACTACGTCTTTGTTTCTCAATCCTATTTTTAAAGAGATTTATGTTTCGGCTAAACTACGATTTCAACTTGTGTAATACTGGAGAAATGGTAACCAGACTCTTGTGAGCACAGATCACATTGAGCTTGAATATCTTTTTGAGGTGAGGTAGTAGAAGAAAAATCACCAGAGGCGTCTCCTACAACTTAGCTTAAATAGAGAAGGAAACAATGTTATCAAAATTTTCTCTACATTATTCCAAGTGCATATCATTCGAGTCCATTTCTTATCAGTGATTTATTTATTTATTTCATCAAAATAATACAGTATAGGAGAGAAAGAACAGGCGTTAGCCCAAAACTTCTTCTACACCAATTTTGATTAAAATGTCCAGTTATTTTGTTGTGATGAGCAGTTATTTTGGTTAGATTGGAACGTTTTTTCCATAGCCACAATTTCATTGGAATATCAAGATATTGGTTCCGTTTGCTAACAATTATCAACCTCAGATTGGATGACTACACCACAAATGAATGAAGGCTATTTTCTGAGCTCAGTAAGTACAAATTATCATGTCAGAGTCAGAGAATGAGTATAGTCCATTCAAAACGAGAATGGAGCAATAAATAAAGAGTAATAATAATAATAATAATAATAATAATAATAATAATAATAATTGTTTTATGAATCCTTTGTCTTTCATATCTTTAATGTTGTCTACTATATAGTAGTATTACCTAATTCTGATTTATAATATCAATTCCTCATATATTTTTCCATGTTTGATTTACTGAATCCTGATTTCTGATGAAATCTAATAATTTTCATCCTCTAAGATCTCTATTCTAAGACATGAATCAATTTTGTAATGAGTATGATTATTTTTCATAATCTTCATTTCCTCAACATCTACAAAAATCGCTAATAATAATAATAATAATAATCTCAACCATTGATAATTCATTTATTTCTTACATTCTTCATCTTCATATTAAGGAGGAGGAGGAGGCTCGATATTCTTTAATGAAACCACTATTTTCTCATATCTTGTAGCTGGCATAATATTGCAAAAAAAAACGATAGTTGATCCGTTGAATTATTTATTGAATGCCATTTTGATGGCGAGATTACTGTTCGATACTGAGACAGTGACATGCAACGGAAGAATGCAAAAGCTAGATGGTGGTTGAACGGTTGAATGTCGAAGCATGTCAAAAGATGAGAAATAAAAGCGATGCCATCGTATTTGCGAGCGCACTCATATTGAAACAAAGCCTCATGAACCATCGCTGGGTGATTGATGATGTGCGCCTGCTATCTCAAAAACAACAGTTGCCTTTTTTCTCTCCTCCAATTTCCGGGATTGAACATCTTGAGCCGGATGTCTCCTGTTGAGCAAAATATGCTTCCAAGGTGGAGGTTCACATCTATTTTCAAGTGCAATAATCACAAAAAATTACAAGTGAATGTGATCGTTACGTGAAATAATATAGGCTATCATATGAGCTGATCATGACGGTTTAGGTTAAATATATTCATTAATTAATTTGTACGCTATTTATTCAATGGTGCACAACTCCCAGAAATTTCATGAAGATTATATCTGATAATCGATTCCAACATTACATTACTCTTTTTCAAATATTACATTATATTCAAATAAATCGCTTATATTATTTGTAAGTGTTAACTTCAAGCTTTTGTATTAGTGTTTTCGAACAGTTACGTGAATTCAAATAATTTTTAAATTTTTAATCCGCATTCTTGATGCTAGTAAACATTATTATAGTAAATTCTCTTTTCTACTAGAGCATTCTCTTCAGTGCTCTACCACAGTGGCTATACAAGACAAGAAAACGTATTCTACAGTCACTCTAGGATCTATATCTACATCATATCATTGCACAAAGTTAGTGTTACCAATTTCACAGCCGTGGGCTGTCGCACTAACATCTTGCAAGTGAGTGGAATAAGGACTCTTGATCAGATTAGGTGAAACTAATGAACTGTAGTCAAGAGAACTGTTCGCGCTGAATTTAATTGGCCGCTGAATCCAGGTCATTCAAGCTTGACTGCATTGCTATGCTCACAATATTCCATATTCCTTCGCAGCCACCTTGCTCACAAAGCTATGCGCCTGGAAACTTGTTGGCAAAGCTCGCTCACCAGACCTCCCGAAGTGTTCTAGGTAATAAGTTTAAAACGCGCAGCTTATGAACATTTCGCGAGCTTAATTCATTTCTCAAGAGACAACTATAGTTGGCGGTCGAATTAAGCCCGACACTTGAGTGGAAACGCAAGAGCGGCAAAGTTGAATGATAAGGACTTTCGAGCTGCTAAAATAATATGGCTTCGACATTAGCTCATCAAGTCAACGCTGAAGGTGCTTCATGTATGAAGTTTCCGTATGAATTCCAGACTGGAGGCTCACTTCTACGGAATAACAAACCTGCTAATACCAAACTTCACATGTGGATTATTATTCATCACTTTATCACAAGAGCAATAAAAAATGATAAGACCTAAACCCCATACGAGTTCATCTCCTACACTGTGAGAGCTGTGGGCCTACTAGAAGGTCGGAGAAAGCTATTATTGCTTTTTAAACTCCAACTCGTCTGTAAGTATCCTTATTACGTTGAGTATGAAACCAATTTAATTTACTCTATTATCTATATCTATATAAGCAATATGGCACTTGACTGACTGACTGACTGATTCATTCATTCATTCATCACCAGAACTAAAAATCCACTGAACCGAATGCGTTCAAATTTGGCAGGCATGTTCTGACTGATTCATCCATCACCAGAACTAAAAATCCACTGAACCGAATGCGTTGAAATTTGGCAGGCATGTTTGGTTGGACGTTTAGACGCGCGCTAAGAAAGGATTTTTCATACTTTTCACGGATAAGCAAAATATTTTAGTTTTAATATAGTTTTTCAGCGTTCTCTTATTCTTTTCGAGAACCAATCGGTTGAAAATGTTGATATTTGGTAGGCAGGTTCAGATAAGATCTAGAAATGGTGTGTTGAAATATTTTTGAAATCCATTCAAGAGTACGCCAGTAATAAGGTTTTTTCATAATTGTAGATGTATTGCGGGTTGCATATCCACCTTAATACAACCAATCCTCACTTTAGGCTAAATTCAATGGTTGGAGGGTCCAGGCGGAGAAGGCGAGCGAAGCGAGCCTGCCGGCTAGTAATATCATAGAATTGAGAAAAAAATTGTAAGGAGCATGAATGATCAGCACTCTAATCATCTCTTGAACTTTATTCTACAATAAAGTTGTAGAAAAAATATATTCTTAACTAAGCGTAGAGTCAATGGGCTATTCTTGATGCGTCGTTGTCTTCATGTCATGTTAGTAGGGCTTTGAGTAACTCCACTTATCATTCCCGATCACTTTATATTGAAAAAGAGATTACTTAAATATTTTTAAGAATGAAAGTGAGTGATAATGTAATATAGGATTGAATAAAGAGTACTAAACTTCACTAATCCACTTAAGTATCAAATGTGATTAGAATAATCTGGGCCGAAGTATAGTACTCTACTCCGTCCAAAGAACTTCACGACTACTTGACCAAGTTGTGTAGAATACACTCCGACTTAAGTAAGGAACCGAGATGATTCACTTGCCTTGCAGTGAATTTCACTTGGAAATGAAGGCGGAAAGTAGTTCAGACTGTTTTTATCTCCAGTTAAGCCCTTCTCAGGCTACGTTTGCCTTTTGTTGGGAGCTCTCGTAGGCATTGAATGGCAATTCGAGAATCACATCACGTATCTCGGATAGCCGGTGAGTTTCGATTCTCACAGCGCGAATCTGTAACTTGTATCGAGCCTATCAATCCACCATGAATATTGTTCAAGCCTGGATAGATTTCCTCATTCTCACCCTATTCAAGTCAAAGCTGTTGTTGAGAGTTGATAGGTTTTTTATTTGAAGAGCCGAACTCTTATTCAACTTATTAAACCTCATCGATTAACCTTTACTCCTTATGTGAGAGTATACCTAAAATCACGTACAATAAGCGTCGATTATTAATCATTGTGAAATCTTGTGCATTTGATTTGATTTGAGTGATAGTAACGATAACTCAACATTCAACAATGCTGCTGATGAGACATTGATAGGATGTTGCAATCATTTTTCATCTCTTCAAACCACAGGCTTGAGTAGGCCTACGAGTAGTTTTATAATGGACACGTTAAAAATTTTATATCATCTTATAAAAAGTATTCAAATATCAATGCGGTCATTTACTTTCACGAATTATATCAATGGGCTTCATCGTTTGATGATAATCATCCATTTTTCATTTCCATTGTATAGAGAGCATTGCTTCACAATCAACGTCGTATTTTAGACCACATGAAGTATAAATTGATAATAGATTTGATATGTTGTATGATGTAGCCTAACTTAATACTTTATATGATGCCGGAAACTTATTTATTTATTAGAAATAAGAATATGTAATAGGTCAACGATCTATTTTACTTCTATTACCGCAATAAATTGTGGATTATAAGAAAACTTGAAGGACAAATAGAGAGATTAGGGTCCATATAGTATAATGTATTAAATTACCATTGTATGATAGAATTATCCAATCTGAAAGATTGCATTGCATATTAAAGGAAGAAAACAATGAAATATCATGTTACTAGAAGAGAGAATAAACTTATCAAGACTTTATGAATTACCACTAACTGGCAGTTAAACACTCTCAAGACTCCCTTTCATCCAGTAGTGCTTCTCTGCATTCACGATGGTATCTATTCCTTCATGAAAATGAATTATTGTAGACAACAATATTCCCGAGATGGATGTATCGGAGTCTACTTATAGATTCGAGCATGAATTCTCAATCATCAACTAGAACTGCACTGGTTAATTCAAAACTACTAGACATGCAAATAAGGGGTAACGGTTACCATCAGCAATGGTGCAATGGGTCCATCTAGCTGCATCACTGCTACAGCACAGATGTTGTGATAGTGAGGCACTGACTGACGCCAATATAAGCAAGCAAGCATGGTCCACTACTCAAGATAACAATAGTGCCCAACATTCGGTAATAGTAGCATCACATTGCATCCTCCTAAATCAACAATACTCGAACTTAAGTGAAACTTTCTTAATAGGACAGATAACTGCAACTCTAGAACCCAAGTCGAATCACAATCTCAATGGAGTTGCAGAAATGGTATGGTTCCTTGTTGTTGATATAATGCTCGATGATAATAATGTTGAACGCTCTCCGATACATCAAGTTTCTCTTGCATCAATTGAACAACTCAACTTGATTTATATTCATGTTGAGCATTCAAGTAGAACAGTACATTGATTACGCAGTAGCATCTGAATCACAAACTTCAATGATAATTATTAATGTTGATGAACATCAAAATTATAGGTCAAGTGGAAGATTCCACAGAAAATACAGAGAACTGTATAGTGAAATTGAACGTTTCCTCTCGACCTCTCCAACAGCCTATTAATTCGTCTTCTCTATAATTTGATTCTCAAAAATCATGAAATTTCATCAATCATTATTATTTTGAATCATGTTCAAAGACCTGAGCTCGAATTATGATATTCATAATTATAATAACATAGATGAATAATAATAAGTTGTATTTAAATTCAAGTTGTCATTAATATAATCGATAATAGAATAATTGATCAGTATAATAAATATTCCTTGAATTGTCAATTGATTATCAATAAGGGAAATTCTTTGAGAATTTTGAGCACTCCTCAACAATGTTGAAATTCATGAAATAGAACACTCAAAATTTTGAACTTAATCACAATTTCTAATTACAAGTTCAAATGCTACAGAAATTTTGTAACTGATTTCATGTTTTCCCAATTGCTCTTCTTTGTTCCAACTCTATTCTCGGTGAAACGTTCAGTGCAGCACACTCTACAATCAGAGTTCTTGATATATTTTAGAAAGATTCGAATAATAATGAAATATGTATCCCCCAATTTATTAATAATTTCAGTTATCAGAAATTTCATGCATCCTCCAAGAAATCTCCTTCTTCTTCTGACGTCCACGGTATATGCATGACTAGGGCTCTATAAAAAGGGGGTAGACGCACGGTCCGCCATTCTGTGGTCAACTTTTAGCGCCAGGTTTGAATTCGTATGAATATTTTTGATGATAGAGACGATCAACAGCTGTTTATCAAGTTGAGCAAATGAATTAAGTTATTGTTTTGAATTCTTGGAGGTTAATTTCATATAAAATGGTTCATATTGCTTAGCATCAAATTGCAAAAAATATAACCATTTTTATCATAAAACTGAAATTAAAAAAATACAAATTTACCAGATTCAGGAAGATGAATCTAGGTTAAAATTTTGACTTAAAAATTGCCAGACTGGAAATTCAATGCTCTGTGAAGAAGTATTATTTTTTCTACCATGATTTATGTTTGACTGTCGAATTGAATGAATTCAAACCTGGCGCTAAAAGTTGACCATAGGCATGACTGCCTGTTCCGGTCTTTTAGATAGCTTAGTTTATAAACTCTATTCAAATATTTTGGGCCCATCTTTTTCTAGGTCGCCCAACATCCCTTCGGCCTGTTGGGGCATATTTCAGAGCACGGACAGGAATTTTACTATACGGCATTCTTTCAAGGTGTTCTTTCCAGCTGTTTCTATAATTGATTATAATTCCATTTAATGCATCCACCTTAAGCTCAGTTCGAATATCTTCATTCCGCAAGAGATCCAGTCTGGTACATCCTTTGACACTCCTAAGGAAGCGCATTTCTGCTGCTTGGATCCTTCTAACTACCTCCTTATCAAGAACCCACGCTTCGCTTCCATAAGTTAAAACTGGAATAGCCATAACCTTGTGAAATTTTAGTTTCGTGTCTCTCCTCACTTTATTTTTCAGGCTCCTATGAATTGTGTCACAAATAGACTGGAATTTATTAATTTTTTCCGAAACATCCAAGTCTTTCTCATAGGTGAGAGTACAACCCAAATAGGTAAAGGCAGAAACTTGTTCCAAGACTGAACCTCCAACAACAATCTTTGTTCTAACTGGCCATTTTCCTTTGAAAGCCATAACCTTTGTCTTTGCAGCTGAAATTCGGAGATCATACTTTCCACATATATTTGAGAGCTGGAATATGGAGTATTGCAGGTTGTCTTCTGTTTCATGAATAAGGATTTGGTCATCTTCGAATAAAAGTGTATTTATAAAACACTCACGTCCAATCATTATTCCCGCATTTACCTTCTTCCTTCCACTCTTTTAACACTTCATCTACGTATAAGTTGTACAGTGTTGAGGAGAGGCTACATCCTTGTCTCAATCCTTTATTTATCAAAATTTCATTCGAGAGCGATTTTGGTGTTTGAATAACTATTGATGATGACAAATATAAACTCTTAATAACTTCAATCAACTGTTTCGGAATTCCATAATTTCTTAGAACCTGCCACATTTTCTTTCTACAGATAGAGTCGAATGCCTTCTCGAAGTCTACAAATGCTAGGTGGGTTTCCAAATTAAATTCACGTCTTTTTTCAATTATTTGTTGTACTGTGAAAACATTATCGATGCAAGATCTTCCAACCCTGAAGCCTCATTGCACATCAGAAATTAAGCTATCAACTATGATTCTAAGTCTGTGATTGATCACTCTACTGTATAGTCTGTAGCCAGTACTCAGAATACTTATTCCTCTATAATTATTGCAATTGATTTTATCACCTTTTTTGAATAGAGACATTACAACTGCAACGTTCCAACTCTTGGGAATCAAACGTCTCTTCCAACACATTAAAAAAAATGTAAAAGTCTTAGATTTAAAAACATTCCTCCACACTTTAACAATTCAGCATTGATACCCTCAAGTCCTGTTGCCTTCCTGTTTTTCAGTTCTTTCAATGCCTTTTCCAATTCCTCCAGTGTCAACAAATCTATTCCAAAATTATCCGATTCTTCCATTACTTCCCCTTGCTCTTGTTGTTGATCCAACCATAACTTTTTGTAGTGATTCACCCAATCTTTTTCCTCAATAGGATTTATTTGCAATGTATCTTTATTTTCTGCATTCAAGTGTTTCATTATTTTGTAAGCCATAGTCTGCCGTCCATGAATATCATTTTCTACTCGACTGACAAATGTTTCCCAGGAATCTCTACAACTTCTACGCACTATTGCTTTAACCACATTCTTCTTCTGCCTATATTCGGTTTTATTTTCATCTGACGAATTTTGTAAATATTTCAAGTATGCCTCTTGTTTGATGGCCACAGCTTCCTCAATTTCAACATTCCATACTCTCATACCTTTACGTTTCCTGTACTTGCTTCGAGTGCCAATAGCTTCATTTGCTGCTGAAATCATTGCAGATTTTATATTATTCCATTCTTCAACAACATCATCACTTGAGGGTGAATTTACTAGATACCGATTAAGTCTATTTTGATATAGATTCTTTGTACTCTCTTCCTGGAGCAAATGCACTTTAAAAACTCGATCTTGTTCAGCCTTCTGTATACATCTCATTTTTCTCTAAGGAGCTATTATACTTATCTTAGAAACCAAAAGAAAGTGATCAGATCCGACGTCACTTCCTCTAAACACTGTGGTATCTCCAACTAATGGACCAAGGCGATTATTCACCAAAACAAAATCAATGATAGAACGACTTCCTCTGGCACTCCAACTCCAAGTATATTTATGGATGTCTCTTTTTTTAAATGTTTTCGTTATCTTTAAGCCGTTATAAGTTGAGAAATCAAGCAATTCTCTACCATTGTTACTTCAAGAAATATTATGACATTTACAATGAGTTGTCATGACATGAGCAAACGATTCTACTATCTTTTATGTCGATAATATTATAATGAAACTGTCACCTCAGCGAGAATCTCACTTCTATCGAGATTGGAATACAGAAGAGATCAGCCAGGTGATCTCTGTTTTGAAATTACTGTTTTTTCGATCAGTGTCGGCAGAGAATGATATTGGATTGGCTGTCATTGCGGTCAATGGGCACGTCATTCAATTGGCCAGAGATAAAACTTACTCATCGTTGTTGTGCTGGCCTCTCGGGATGTCAGCAAACAATGCTTCCTATCCTCCACTGACAGTAATACACATGGGATTCACGAATTGAATGACGACTCAATTGTATTGCATCACTCCTATCTACCAATAATTCTTTATTTCTCTTGTTGTGATTTTTGACAATCAATCTCGACAACAATATTGAAAATCAGATAATCATTTTTCATGGAGTTTCCTAGCTAGTTTTCATGTTTTCTATGCAACACATGTTTTCCTAACTGCGATGATGAATTCTAACATTTTATTAAAGTTGGTAGACTTTAATACTTCCCATGAAATGTATCTAGAGAAAGGGATTCTGGTAAGTGCGATGGAGAATTCTGTAGATATACGAATACATGAAATTCACATAGTGTTCGGTACACATTTTGATAACAGGGAATTAGACCTTCTCTTACTTGTGCTTGATGACCGATCAATTATTCAAATATTTCAATAGAATATGAATATGTTCCATCAACCTATAATAATTATCATATTTCTATAATTATTCATTAATTACAATCATATATTCAAGTCTAATAATTATTAGTCCTGGTCTTGGAAATTTACAAAAGGAATAAAAGATTTACCAAGTTAACTTAAAACCAAAACCTGGAAGTTCTCTCGTGTGTAGCTAGCTTCAGAAAAACTCAATTCCAGTCTAAAATCCTCCCAACCTCTGATCATCTCTGTAAAGTTATTAAAGTTGAAAGAGGTCACGGTGTAGAGTGAAAAAGTTTTTACAAGCTATAAAAGAGAGTAGTTTTATTTTTCACTTTTCTTTTTCGCCACGAATATTCAGTTATCACGGTGTTTTTAAGCGCTTAGTACGAGAAAAAAGTGAATGGAATAAACCTCAAGATTAGAGAAAACAGTTTTCCGTTCTTCAGTGGTATCTTGTTGTCGCCTAAATACAACCCATGATTCTCATTAGGTAGATGATATTGAAAACTTGAAAAATTCAAGAATCTATTGCTTGAAAGTAATTCATGTTCAAGTGGTCTTTTTTACGTAGACGATAAAATCGTTGGAATCGATCGAAGCTGAAGTGATTTTAACATCTCAACGATGATAATTTTTATCGAGCCTTACCTTTGACGCGCTGAGCACAAACACTCAAAATCACATAAATCCAAGAGATGAAGGAAGTCATATTTCAAATTAGCATTTATATGAGAAAATTCCGGCTTCTTACAATGCAGAGCATTTGTGGCAAACAAGAGCAGAAGTGAAACTCAACCGCGAAGTGGATCATATTGCATACTCTCACCAAGCCGATACTCATATTTTATATTCTCAATGAGCTTGAATCAACTCACCTTATCTTACATTCGTGTTGACATCTGCTCCTCATGTATTCTATGAGTACTTTTTTTGGTCTGTATAATATTGTATCATAAACTAATCTAATAATAAAATATTGTCTAATTTCAAGCAAAATTAGCTGAAAATTTGATTTCCAGTTTTCTTAATTTTTAATCGGAAAATAATCAAATCAAATCAATATTTATTTTGACATATTACAACTAAAACTATTACACTTTACAGAATGATATAAGCCTTATTAATAATAAAAGTCCACAAACAAAACAAATTGTGCTTACAATCAAACAAAATCATCTCCAATAATAATAAGTCAAAATAAAATACTACTTGCTAAATTAATAATAATTTGTTTGCAAGTAGGAGTAGTAGGCCTAGTTAAAAAACTTTTTGAATGCTACATTCACTCACCATTCACGCTATTCATGTGTACATAAACTAGCTATTACTTATGGAATCAACCTATGACGATAAATATACTCTCAATAATTTCAGGTGGAACACTAATGAGCCATTTGAAAATTAGATTTTAAATGAAAGAATATTATTGGATCTTCTAATCACATCAGGCACATTGTTAAAAAATTGAGGACCAAGGAATACAAATGATTTTTGAAAGAAAGTCGTAAAGGATCTAGAAAGCCTTAAAAAATTATTATCTACACTTCTTGTACTATATAAATGATTCCCTTCATATAACTGCCTACTACGATCACCTGATAGCTGAAAGAAAGAAGATAAAACTTTAAAAACAAAAATGTATCGTAATGGTAGACAATTGTATATATATATATATATATATATATATATATATATATATATATATATATAGCGAGTTTATTTACAGCTCAAGCCGTCTCTCGCATCCCACATGCCATCTCACTCTATCCATCCATTCTCCCTCCGCCAAATTCCTCTCGCGCATGTCATTTCCTACTTGCTTCATCCAAGTTTCAGGTGGTCTTCCCCTCTTCCTTCTTCCTGGCGGATTCCAATTCAGTATCCTTTTGGGCCACCGTTCATCACCCATTCTTTGCACGTGTCCCATCCATACAAGGCGTTTTCTTTTGATCTCATCAACCGTTGAACTCTGCTTCCTGATTCTCTCTCTAATCTCCACATTCCTGACCCGATCCATCCGAGATACGCGGCAACTTCTTCGAAGGAAATCCATTTCTACTGCGTTTAGTCTCTCGCTGTCCCTTTTTGTTATTTCCCATGTTTCCGAGCCATACATCAGAATACTCTGTACAATGGAGTTGTAAACTCTAACTTTAGTGCTGCTTTCAATACTTTTGGACCAGAGCATAGAGTTCAGTCTCTGTGTGGCACGTCTAGCCTGCCCAATTCTATTGATGATCTCTTTTCTTGAATTGCTCTCTGAGGTTATAAGACTGCCGAGATATTTATACTCTTCACATTTCTTAATTACTTGACCACCTACATAGAGATCGTTTGCATCACCACCTGATACTAGGTATTTCGTCTTTTCATAGTTAATCTTCTTTTTCGCCTTTTTTTCCTTTTTCCTCAACACTGCTGCCTTGTGGTTATGGTATTGGTTTACCAAAGGCTAAGGGAAGAAGACCCTGACAGAAAATTACCTGGTCCTCCTGGTAGGGGGTTTGGAGCGATGGGCCTGCACCCCATCATCCACAAAAATATCTCTTCAAGCAAAAAATCCCACAAACATGCCTCGGAAAAATCGGACTGGAATTACGGATAAACAAATCGGACTTGCTAAAAAGAAAAAGCGAACAAGGAAACGGAAAATGAACTTTGCAACGTGGAATGTACAAGGAACCAATACAAAGAGAAGTGAAGTAGCAGAAGAACTGAAAAAGTATAAGATAGATATTGCTGCACTAACTGAAACTAAGAAGAAAGGAAATGGGTTTGAAGATATGAATGAATATGTTCTCTTCTACAGTGGCGTTCCCAAAAGTAGCAGGGCGCGAGCTGGAGTTGCAATCGCAATTAGCAAAAAACTAAAAGCTTCTGTGAAAACATGGCAAGAAATAGATGAGAGGCTTTTGAAAGTAGTACTCAAAATTGGGGTCATGATGTTGTTATAGTTGCGGTTTATGCTCCAACTGACGACTCAAATAATGATACAAAAGACGCTTTCATGGATAAGCTCACAGATCTCTTGAATAATATCAACCAGAGGCATGAAATTATATTACTAGGAGACTTCAACGCCAGAACAGGTAGAAAAACAAATGACCCGATCATAGGCAATTTTGGAGAGGATACAGTTAACAACAATGGCACTCGTCTTATAGAAACATGTCAGGAATTTGGACTGAGAATATTAAATGGTCATTTTCAACATCGTAACATACATAAATTTACATGGACCCAACCAACACGAAAATTGAAATCCATTATAGACTATGCAATCACCAAGCAAAATACCTCTTTGGAGGTCCACGACGTGAGAGTATATAGAGGCGCAGAATGTGGAACTGATCATCATTTACTAAAAGTGAAAATGTATTTGCCTCATAGAAAACAGTGCATGCAGGTTAGGGAAGATGAAAACAATGACGAATCTGGTGATTTAACACAGAGGAAATATGTGACTGAGAACCTGAAACACGACTCTATAAGTTTCTTATTTAAATTACGACTATCATCCAAATTACCAAATTGCACAATTGGAACGGCAGAAGAGGAATACATTAAATTGAAAGAGGCAATCCACAAAGCAGCTTTTGAATCACTAGGAGAAAGCGGGAAAAAGGTATATAGGAAAAGTGACAGATGGTGGACGGAAGAAATAGATGAAATTGTAATGGAAAAGAAAAGACTTTATAATAAATGGCTGATATCGAAAAATATTCAAGACAGAAAATTATACCAACAAAAGCGTCAGGAAGTGAAAATAAAGATACAGCAAGCGAAAAATGAAGAATGGGAGGAAGTCTGTGATAGATTGGATCAGTATATAGGTGGCACAAGGTCAAAGGAGGCATGGAGCATACTCAAAAATCTGAGAAAAGATACTAAAGGTTCTGCAATCAATATGATAAGCATTGATAAATGGAAAGAATACTTCTCTAAAATCTTAAAAGAAGATAGACCGCAATATTTACAACCTGTAGATTTTTGAGCCAGAACCGGATGATCAAATTCAGGAGATAACTGCAGAAGAGGTAAAAGAATCCATTGAGGATATGAAGAATGGCAAATCACCAGGCCCAGGCGGTATCCCTATTGAGCTATTAAAACACGCAACCTCCAGAACTCATGAAATACTTGCCTACATCTTCAACAGATGCTTATTTAAACACGATACATTGCCCGAAGATTGGAGGACTGGTTATTTGACACCAATACACAAAAAAGGACCAAGAGATGAATGTTCAAATTATAGAGGTATTACAGTGTTGGCTACAATAGGGAGACTGTATGGACGAATAGTGAGAAAGAGAATTGAAAAGAAATTAAAATTGGTGAAGAACAAAGTGGGTTCACTGCAGGACGCTCTTGCACAGATAATATGTTCTCATTGAAGCAGCTGATTGAAAAAAGAAGACTGATTAATTTAGAAACGCATTTAATTTTTATAGACTTACAAAAAGCTTTTGATACAGTACCAATCCAACGACTCTTTGAAATTTTGAATAAGTCCAACATTAACAGGCATTATATTTGTGCAATAAAAGAAATTTATAAAAACCAAACAAATGTAATAAAGATATCCAATAAAATATCCGCACCATTCGTCACAGATAAAGGCGTTCGTCAAGGCTGTTGTTTATCACCATCCCTCTTCAAATTGTACATGGAGCACATATTGATTGAGTGGAAAAGGAAATGTCGATGCATGGGAATTCCAATAAATGAAGATCACATTTATTCTCTGTTGTTTGCTGATGACCAAGTGATAATGGCGGGAGACGATCATGACATCATCTATATGTTTAGAAAGCTTGTAGAGGCATATGAAGAGAACGGTATGAAGAGACAATTGTAAGATTGAAAAATTGGGAACGAGTGCTCCGTTCTTCTTACACCTTTCATCACACGAATTATTGATTTTTGTAGGGTGACTAATGGTTTTAAATTGGTTTTGTATGTGGAACCCCAACAACTTATTCCATAGTTAATCTTTGAGTCCACCAAAGCAAAATACAATTGCCTCAATACTCCTTTGAGGAGGAATTTTTCTATGAAAATAAAACTTTCTCAAAAAAATGAAAATATATATTTTTATATTCCTAGAAAAAATTATTCAGATTTAGAAATTTCAGCAAACGGAACTTAACAATTTTTTCTAATAATTTTGAGAAGACTGAAACTAAAGAGATAGGTCTGTAGTTGCCCAGAATGGAATGAGAGCCATTTTTAAAAATAGGTATTACTTTAGCCAGTTTCAATTCATTTGGAAATTGCCCACTTGAAAGACTAAAATTAAAAATATCTGTAAGAATTGGTACAATAGCGACAGCAACATTTTTAAGAATTTTTGATGTAATACTGTCTTTACCAGGAGCTTTGCCATTCTTTAGATGAAAAATATATTGCAGAAGTTCATTATAAGTTACAGGCTCAAAAAATATTTTTTCTACAACTGCGCGTAAAACAAGATTTTACAAGCTGAATTCTCCTCGTAAAGAAGCCCATTTCTGAGGAGAATCTTCATTACGCTCGCTAACCATCTGAGCATGCGCAGTAGAATTACTTTACGCTCGCTAAGCAACTGCGCATGAGCAGTATAGTTACTTTACGCTCGCTAATCAGCTAATCATGGCTCGCCAAAAGTAGGTCAGGTGGAGTCATAACATAACCTAACAAAAGTCGCCAATGTCTGATTGTACCTGTACCGGAAATTACACAAGAGTATTTTAATAGTTGGCAGTATTTGAGGACTGAAAAAACTGTAGATTAACAGGTTCATTGTAGATTAACAGGTTGCAGTTGTAGAAAAAATATTGTATGTAATTCGCGTGTAATGCTTCTTTATCGCTCTTGCAAAATTATCACGCTCCGCTACGTGTCGCGTGATAACTGTTTTACGCATTACGCTCTTAATACATAAATATCTATATCTTGGACACTGCTCAACTCTAAACATATCTCTATACTCCTCCCAAGGTATATTATTATTTTTTATCCCTGCTGCCACTTCTTTGGGAACATTAACAAATACACTGCAGCTATTTTCCACGGTAATTCATGGGAGGAAGTGCATACCATAGCCGAACAGAATATGTCTCATATAAAGAAATGGTTGGACAAGAACACTTTGAGCTTAAATATCGATAAAACTAATTATATTGCGTTTTCATTAAACAGAGTAGGACAACCTATAGACAATCACTCCCTGAAACTACACTCAAACTGCAATATAAACTTAAATGCCTGTAATTGCCCTATTATAAAAAAATTTTCTAGTATAAAATACCTGGGGATCATAATAGATGACCATCTCAAATGGGATGTGCATATCAAATCAATTTCCAAAAGAATGAGATACTTATCTTTCAAATTCCATCAAGTGAATAAAATTCTCAATAAGCACCATTTGAGCATGCTGTATCATGCATGGGTTAAATCAATCCTTCAATACGGGATAATTGTTTGGGGAGGTTGTTTCAATAGCCATTTAAATGAATTACTTGTTACCCAAAAGTTGATAATTAAAACCATCCTTAATAAACCCAGACTTTACCCTACGGAAATGGTTTTTAATGATTTTGAGGTGATGACTGTGAGGCAATTGTATGTGAAAAATTTAATCGATTATCTAATCAAATACAAGGCAAATTTTCCCACTAGCCCAAACTCTATTGCAAATAACTATCGTTTAAGAGCCTCTGCAAACAGATACGTTACTTATAACACAAATACAGAAGGTATAAGGAGACAATTAATTTACATAAGTTCCAAAGTAATAAATCAAATTCCAAATTATTTTCTCACAAACTCGAGATGCAGCAAACAGACTATACTAGACATAGTAAACTGGATTAAGAGTAACTATTTTTTTTGACATGTAGGTACTAGAGTTTCGCTATTTGATTTTTTGCAACTAAATTCCTTGAGCCTTGCCTTTTTTTCTCTGTGTCTGCTTTAGTTATAAGTGAAACTTTTGATTTTGTTATTAGTAAAAAGTATTATTTTTTTTCATCAAGTGGACTCGCTTACCTTTCCCTTCTCTTTATTTTTCCAGTCTCATTTTATTTTACCTTCTTTCCTTTTTTACCTTCTTCTACCTGCCTATTACATGGGAAACCATAGTTGGCTAGGTATTTCGCCTCCATCTTTTTAAGCACACCCCACCACAGTATTTGTTGAATTTGTTAATAAAGTATTATTTTGTTATTGTGTTTTACTAATTTTTGTATTATATTATTCATTGTGTATTTATGTGTGTTTAAATTGAAATAAAATTGAATTGAATTGAAAGTTGTTGAAGAGATCAGCTAATGCACCCTCATCAGTGATTACCGTGTCTCCATTTTCAATCTTCATATCACATTTATTTTTCTTATTAGCATTGCCACATAACTTATTAAGAATTGACCATTTTTGTCGTGATGGTAGCTCATTTATTGAAGAATAATATTTATGTTTCTCTAATTGTACCCAGGACTTTATTTTTTTAGAAAATGTTTTGAAATTAGTTTTTAATCTTTGATTTTCTGGATTTCTTTTCGCTATTTTTGCTAGTTTATCACGAGTAGCCTATGAATTGCTGCACATAACCCATCAGATATCCAAGGTTTTACTTTACGAAAGACTTGTTGAAGGTACAATAAAGGCATTTAAGGTTTCAATGAATTTATTAAATTTGACGTTAATATGTGTGAAATCAGTAAATCATTCAGGGCATATAGTGTATATAGGGCAATAATTAGTCCAGTCAAATTAAGCAAAAAAAGTAAAAGTCGGATGACCCAGCTGAAAATTTGATGATATGATCAAAAAAAGGCGCTGAATAACATACTAAAAGTCCCCAAGAGTCTCCTGTGAGCTTCTGCCGCCATCTTGAAAAAACCGTAAAATTTACCTACTAGAAATTGGTTTTTCGTGAATTGTGGCCGAACCAAGCGTCGGACAAGAAAATTTTATTGGGCCTTTTTTGTAGACAATAAAATTTGGAAAAGAATAAGACCAATTGCATTCCTGTATCATTAACCGTTTTTGAGATACAATTTTTTAAAAATTTTGCAATTTTTTCATAGGATCCATTGTGTGTTTTCATCGAGGAGGTATTATTACACACATTACCATTATTATAACCTAAAATTTGAAATTCTTCATCACATTTGACATATAATATATGAATTTATACCGCCACAATGAGCTGAAAACGATGTGCTATCACACGATGAAATCCCAAGTACCGGTCAAAAATTATGAATAAATATATATAATTTAAAATATAGGGGATGCTTTTGACCCACCCCCAAGAATCCTACGATACTTTTGGTCGGATGAACATTGCTAATGACAGCCTTGGGTCTCAGGAACAGGATTGAAGAAGTATAAGCGAATCCCAACATTTTTAGTAAGATTTTTGTGTTGAAATATGCAATTTTTGGGGTTTTTGGGGGTGTAAGGATTTTCTAAAATCGCTCTAGCACAGAAAATATTGAACATAGAAGTGTGGAATTGGTCTCAAATGAAAGAGAAATGAATTTCGCCGAGAGGGATTTTGAAATACGAATGTACGGTTGCTTAATTTATAGTTACAAACTTCTTAAGTAAAAGAAATTTCAAATTCTCGATCCTATGAAAAAATTGCCAAATTTTAAAAAAATTGTATCTCAAAAACGGTTGGTGATACAGATATGCAATTGGTCTTATTCTTTTTCAAATTTTATTGTCTACAAAAAAGGTCCTTTTTTGAACTTTTTTGAAAAGAATTTTCTCGTCCGACGCTTGGTTCGGCCACAATTCACGAAAAACCAATTCATAGTGGGTAAATTTTACGGTTTTTTCAAGATGGCGGCCGAAGCTCACAGGGGACTTCTGGAGACTTTTAGTATGTTATTCAGCGCCCTTTTCTGATCATATCTGCAAATTCTCAGCTGGGTTCTCCTACTTTTACTTTTTTTGCTTTTAATAATAATCAATTAAAGGCCTAACATCGCTCTGACAGCTCTGCTAATTACGAATGATATTACTTTTACTGAGAGTAAGAGCAACAGCTCTGTGATCGCTCATCGACGTCTCAATAACTGCACCCATTAAAAAATGAGCATAGTCTTGTGATCTAACAAATATGTGATCAATACAAGTAGAGGATGTGTCAGTGACGCAAGTACTTATGTTGATTATTTGCTCATAACCTAACGAGCTTAAAACTTCTAGATAGCTGTAAGCTTTGTTATCATTATCATCAAGTATGTTGATATTAATATCGCCGATTATAATCGAGTCACCCTGCGGCAGATTTTCTAAGTTGGAACTAAAACTGGCTAGGAAACGCTCAAAATTGAAGTCATGCCATCGATATAGGCACACAATGTTAAACTTGAAGTTTGAATAATCACATTCCAGAATAATGTTGTCTGCACCCTCCAGTAAACTATCTCTCATTCTACAAGAAAAATCAGTCAACTCGTTAGCATAATATACAATCAAACCAGTGGCTCTAGAGAAAACAGATATATTTGAAAACTGGTTATACCCATCAATATAAAATTGGGATGCCTCTTCGCTTGTATTTAACCATACTTCCGACAACATTATAACGGCAGGTTTATTTCTCCAACAGCTTATGTATGTTGAAAAATAATCAAAATTACTATTGACTCCTTGAATATTTTGATGCAGAACAGAAAGGCTCGAACCCCCTGAAACCTGAGAATCATTCACCTCATCAATACTTTTAAGCAGTATACAAGTTTCACTATTATTAGTCTCCTCCATGTAATAAAAATTTCAACTCTAAGTCAAGTCTTAACTCTAAGGAAACAGATATTTGACCTAAAAGACCATATGCATTGGACTAGTAAGTATTATTATATATTATATGCAATGCTATAAAATACAAGCTAGATTCAGAACCTGTCACAGGAAAACTCACACACACACGCACGCACTCATAAAAAAGGAGAAAGTACATTTTAGCAAGATATCTATCTACACAATTGAATGAATTATTTTTTATAGTATACAATTTATATCCATCAATGTCCAATAGTGATTTCTCTTTATCAGAAGTCCAAGTTTCAGTAAAAAATAAAATCTCAGATTTTGTTTCCATATTGTCCAAATTATAGAAAATTTTATTGAAAAAAAATTTTAAGCTTATTATATTCGAACTGAAAATATTTATTTCGTATGTAAAGGACTGAACGTAGTTCGAAAAATCCTCAAAACTTTCACATTCCCTGACACTATTAATAGGTCTATTATTTACAAATAATAATTATGATCAGTGAATTGATGGTTATCGCGTGATTCTTGTTGACTTTATAACATTGGGCTCGTACATGTATGTTTTGTGAAATTGTGATGATTGACCACATCATTTTTTGTGTTTTCATTGTTTATGTAGCTCGAGTTGCAAAGGAAAAAGGGTATAATTATTCAAAGATGTATACATTCATGATATGATGCTCAAAATATATTTTAATAAACATCTACCATCCACTTTGCAGCCATTCAGCGGTGCGGCCGCAGCTTCAGAGTGTAGTAAGCGTGGTAACGCTTTTCAAATTTGATCTTACAAACATCTGGAATTAAATAAAAACAAATTCTATTCTAGCCTAGAATAGCTTTCCTAAAGAATTCAATTATAACTCAAATTATGTCCGGTTTACTGAATCTATGACATTCTTATGGAGCTATGATTTTTTCAAGTTGAATGCTAATTTGGGAAGAGAAGCCATTTTATGCCTGATAGGAGAGAGAATATAATGCAGGTGGTCCACTGACTCAGTTCAGTACAAGGCCGGCTAAATCGTTGTAGGAGCTGAGACACCCGCTTTTCCCCTCTCACGGCCCACTCAGTTCAGGTAAGCATTAATTTTCCGAGTAGAGCGATTTGCCATCAACTTTTTTCTTGAAATTATTTCGGACCAGTGAGCCGTGGCTCGATTGAGGGCCGCTACCCGATTACGCAGATTTATAGAGTAGCTTTCATGAATGAGCTCTGCTCAGGATTACTTGTTCACCCTATTATATTGGAATCATGTATTAGGCTAATACATTAGAGGTGGAAAATTTCATGCGAATTGGGAAAATCACGAGAATGTGTTGAAAATCTTTAAAAAATTGAAATATTGGAATTGGAGATATTTCATAAGCATTTTGAATTCTGGCGATCTGCATTCTGAAAATATTTTAGGTGAATTTATTACTGAGTTATCATGTGAACGCTTTTGTCTCCACACTACTTGATGAAAATTGCAGGTACAGATTTGAAGGTTATGGGAGAATAGAATGAAATTAAGAAAAAAGAAGTAATGAAATTCTCAATACGTTTGTATGGTGTTCGTACAGATTGTATTAAGGCTACACAGAAATATTGTCGTTGTATCTAATAGAATGATATACAATTCAAATCTATCACTATTTTTTTGGAGCACTTACTCATTCGCATAAGAATGTCTATTGCAATAATATTGCAAAACGAATTGCACAAGAAAAATATTGGTTCGAAATACGATTTAATTGACAATATTCTATAACACCATGTTGTGCTTACTTTTAGAAACCCAGATCATTAACGAACATCTATACGGACTTAGGGATACAAACTCATGTAGACTTCGCCTTATTGAGTATTGTTTCACTAATTTAATTTAGCCTAATTGTAGAGCACAACTCAGCTGACTACGTTTTGGTTGATTAGTTATTAATCTCCTTGGGACGGTATTGATGCATTGCAGCAAATGAGAAATTTCTTCTTGATTATCACCACTCCTACAAGAAATTATTTTTTTCTTGAATGGAAGTTTCACGCCACATAGAATTAGTCCATATCTTATAGAATGCCGGATAACGGAAGGAATGCTCACCCTCAGACGAGATCTGAGGTAACTGTGAGCCAGTGTAATCCATGCCTACTCTCTCACTCACCTAAGATCCGGTAAGCAGCTTAGAACGACGTGCTTCTTAGGATTACCCGTTCTCTACTACTCTGATGACGTCATCTCATCCGAAAGCTCCAGTCGAAGCCTCAAGCATCGACTCCTAACTTTGTAAGGTAATTTGAAAACAAAATAGCTCAAGCACACCAGACCGATCTCGCATTTCAAAGGTGCCAACATTCCCAGCAGATGATCCGCTGAGATCAAAAAGACCCGTCTTCGGTGTTGAAAGTTCCTTGTCTACTAGAGGTGTCTAGTGCTCTGCACTGCAACTTGAATCTCTCAACAAACCGATTTGAAAGTTTCATTCCTGAATATCGAAAGGGCTCTTATATTTACTGAGTTTAATGAATAAATAAGTTTTAGTTTCTCCATGAAAGATCTCTTGGAACTTGAGACACTCGAAAAAAGTTTCCAGATCGCACAAAATTTAAAACAATTATCATCCTAGATTGAAAATATATGCTTGTAAATTTTATATTTGTTTGTGTAAATAAACACAAGTATCATTATTGTTATCAATTGATTGACATGATAAATAAAAATTGGATTGTAAATGTAATAAAAATCTGGTCTGGTACACTCACACTACTTTCTTGCGACACATATTTGCGAAATACATTATCCGAAGCATCAATACCTAGTCATCAGCGAGTGAAAATTGCAGTAGATTATAACTTCCTTTTCTTCGATATAACTTCATTTTCGACAGAAATGTTACAAAATCCATTCCCGACAATGCTGCGGATCGACTTCTTGGTTACCAGAAACGAAACTCATTGCAGTTGATGGGCCTTATGAATAGCTGCATGATTTTGAATAGGGTATGAATCTAGAGACAATCGTTTTCGAACATGAAAAATGTTTTTCGAACAGTGAAAAACAAAGTTTTTGGCATATTATCCACTATTATTGTTGCATTACATTCTTTCCGGTCGGTTCCTCATGTAATGGTATAAAAACATTGAGTTTTGAATTTCAAGTCAATCTGTCAATTCAGAATCAAGATACCGTATAGTGTAAACTAATATACTTAAATACTTGAATACAGACACACACATATACAGGAACAATACACATACATACAGGAAAAATTCAAATTTACTTCGAAAACGAATTTCATGGACATATAGGGCCCCTAAAGGCATATAAAAATTGAAACTGGTGTACCTTCATTATTTTTTTGTAGAAAAATAAGAGTACTTCCCTATTTTAGTAGGCAGGGCAAGAAAAGTAACAAAAACAATAGATTGTGATAAATGCAAATACACAATAAGATAGTTTTGAGCAGAATTTGAAAAAACTCATTAGATAAATCATATACTTAACTCATACTCTGTGAGTATTCCAATAAATCGAGATATTTGAGAAAGAGCCAATAGCGTTTAATATTCATCAAGAACTTATCCTGAAGGAGATAAAGATTCAATAAAATTGAAATTATTTTATGAGAATAAATGGATTATTGAAGCTACTATGATTTTATAAATATTATTACGGCTTGATAAAGTAGTTTATTCAATCAATATTAATCTAATGTAAGATATTCAAGTTCTTCCACAACTCTCTGAGTGTACGCTATAACATAAGGAGCTTGGAAAATATCGTCAGTGATGTTGGTAGCATGAAAAATCAACAGAATCTGATTCTAGAAGAACGAATCGTAATATATATGCGATCTATTGCGTCGTAAAAATGTTTGACAAGTTTTTTGAACGACCAAACATCTATGGCCCACCTAGCTCAGCTACAACTCAAAAACTGAGAGTGGATCTCTTTCTTTTCACTTTTATTGCCCTTACTTTCGCACGGCAGTATATTACAGGCTTCTCCTCTTTATGTTCATAGCTACTCACAACCTACACTAGCATTATATCCCTCCCTCTTCTTATCATCTTCGTCAAAATTCTTCGCTTGCTCGAAATGGTTGCGTTGCGTATTTTGTTCTATAGAGCGAATATTGTTCCAAAGACTCGGCTCATGATATTATTTGAAGGCAACCCACCTTTACACGACTTGACTTCCCAGCATGCATTGTGGGTAGCTCGAGTTCACTCCCACTGACTGTACTCAATATTCAAATGGAAAATTTTGTTTCCACCCACCTTTCAGTCGTCTCATTTCTGATGCGATCTTGAGGAAAGAAAGCAGATGAAAAATATCATTATGCACCTACCACTAAAATATTTGCATAAACTCAACCACATGTTACAGAATTAACTATGGAGTTAGTATGCCAATAGCCACGATAACTTTTTCTAAACTTTATTATATCAAACCTATAGAATTCTATAATCAAAAATACGTGATATTGATCTTGTGCAATAGCCAAATATAATGTAGAATGACGAGTAGCATAAATCACAGGGGAGGCTTTTCTTGCAAGAAATTTTTCAAGAATTAGACTGAGAGAAGTTTCAAATCTCCTCTGATCATTTTTCTTTTAGTGATCAATCACTTATATTTAAACTTGAAGTCTATAATTTTCCCTTAATTGGATAGAACTGGCCTCATAACGTTCCAACGATAAGAAATTTTCACTTATTTCGTTCATAAAATTGATTCAATCAACCTTTTTAGATGTGGCCGCACTGCTATTGGGTGGAGGATGGATAGCATAGCATGAAGGGTTGATGGTTTGTCTATAAAATATACAATATCAATAGTAATTGTTATACATCATATGAATGGTATGATGTTATACTATTTTATTTTAAGTAATATTATTCACATTTTCTAATAAAAGATGGCGACTGAACACTATCCAGCCTATCTACTCTCCATGCTATCCACCCACATCCTATCAACAGTGCAGACGTAGCTCATTATGGTGATGAGACGTGAATTCATTCCACATTATATTACTATGCCTACATGACTCAATTATTATTTTCATGATTATATTATTTTCAGATTTGAGAAATTTTTCTGAGAATGTTCAAGTTCTATAAATCTTAAATACAAACTATGCTAAAAAATAATCACAGCTCCTGAGTATTTTCAAAAGCAATCACATTTTTTCTAAGGCTTTTTCTAGTGTTTCAAAAGGGAATAATTTTTTTTCAATCAGTTTTGTTCGCAAACAATCCATGTAGAATGGACCGCAAAGGAACATTTACGAGGTAATATCCTTTGATTTGTGGCTTCAATTTATGCATTGACTTTGAATGAAAACTGCGCGAGTTTCTCTTTAGCATTCAAATCACATTGTTGTTGATCGGTAATGGGCTCTCGGCGCTTGGCCGAGCTCAATTCCAAGATTACTTGGCTTCGTGAATACACGTTTACGCCGGGGCCGTTTGCGAAGACGGGGCTTTGAAGTCGGTACACGGAGCTGCAACTCGATCAGGCCACTGTTAGTCAGTTCAGGGCGGCTATTATGCAAAATAAGCCAGCGCTGCACTGCTACAAAGACCAGTCGATGAGCGAGAAGTCCTGCTAACAAACAAATACAACCCATTGAACTGGCAACAGACCACACATGCCCCTGATCCATTATCAGAACACTAGTACAAGCTATTAAATTTGGAATTAAATTATTTCACATCATAATTGAAAGAGATGCATTCTGGGAAAATTTTGTCATTTATCTAGTCTTATCTAGTCTCTCATGCAGTACAGTTATCCCGTACAGGCCAAGATTTTATATGGTTAATATCACTTGATAAATTCTCGGCAAAGTTGGCTTGTTTGGGCTTTATTGTACAACTTTTCAATCTTGATTGTTCCATTATTATTACAGCAGTTTCCTACAATTTCCTTGAACAATGCATTTTTATCTTTTTCTAGTAGCAATCTTAATCTAAGCTCATTATCTTTTAATCATCTAATAAATTACATCTTCAAAAGCATTTCATTTACCAAGTGCTCACAGCTATAGCACTTGAAATTTATTGTCAAGCGATCCAACTCTGTGCATACGCCGCAATAATCTCGTCACTACCTTGTGTTTTACATATAAATTTGTGTTGACTAGCAACTGTACTAGGAGCCGGATTTAAACAGTTCTCCAATATCTTAGAGTTCTTCATACGATTTGTTACTCGGTAACTCAAGGAAAATTAAATCATATAATTTTTGATGTAGTTCTGGAGTGAGGGTGCTAATAGATAGTTGAACTTTGACTTTGTAGTGGCGAATCCTTTTTAGTTCTAAAAAATTTTCAAATCTTATAAAAAAAACTCCTGAATGTCTCATTTCCAGAATAAGGTGTAAAACTTAATTTGGTTGTAGTTTCTGAGCTTGATGTTTCTCTCACTTCTGCTGCTGGTCTTCCTGTATCTCCGATCTTTCGGGGTATCATTTCCTCCTTGTTTCCATATATTTACTATCTATTTGCCATCTGAACTCCATTTCAATTTCCAGTTCATCTTCTTTTGTATTCATGTATATTTCATATTGAATTGTCTTGAAATTTTTCCAGAACAGTTCAAGGGTCTCTATTTTACCTTGATTGCTATTGCCGTTAGCTCTTCTTCAAATCATTTTCTTTTCCGTGTAAACTGTACTTTCATTACTTCTCTATTCTTCTTCAGTTTCTCCATATCGTTATTTTAATCCTCGCCGCCAGTTGTTTTATCTTAACCATGGATAGTAATTGAAAATGCGTTCTCTAGAGTAAACATTGTGTATTGAATTCCAATTAACAACTAAACTGTTATTTACAAATATTAAATTTTATCAACTTGAATAATCATAATTATGTGAATCATCATAATTCATCACCTGGCATATGGTAGGGCTCTATCAAAAGGGGGTAGACGCATCATCCGCCATTCTGTGGTCAACATTTAGCGCCAGGTTTGAAATCATACAATTATTTTTTATTATAGAGATCAACAGATCAACAGATATTTATCAAGTTGAGCAAATGAATTAAGTTATTGTTTTGAAATCTTGGAGGTTGATTTGTCATATAAAATGGTTTATATTGCTTGGTATCAAATTTCAATATAACTATTTTGATAATAAAACTGAAATTTTAAAAATACAAATTTGCCAGATGCAGGAAGATGAATCCAGGTTAAAAATTTGACTTGAAAATTGCCAGACTGGAAACCGAATGCAAATTCAATGCTCGATGAAGTGATTATTATTGTTTTTGACATAATTTTTATGATTAATGTAGTGACATGTTTGACTGTAGTGTTGAATGAATTCAAATTTGGCGTTATTAGTTAACCACAGAATGGCGGATGGTGCGTCTACCCCCTTTGTATAGAGCCCTAGTATATGGCAACTCAGGTACTAACGTCATGTAAAAGAATCTTTGGATACCAAGCACGCTTGAAACAATCGAATGACCAGACTTTATTCTCACCTGATCTCTCCTGAAATAATCATGGTTCATTTTGTTCCAAGATAATCGGTTTTCATTAATGATGAGAAATTTTGAAGTTGGGCTATCAGAGGAGACCTTGTTGATAAAAGCAACTTATTCAAGAGAACACAATGAACAAATTTCAAGGGAGGAAACTCATTGTATCATCCGTATTCTACAGGATTTCTTCCAATCATTTCAAATTAGCTCTTCAGCAGTAACTCACATCAGCTCTATTTTTGTTTTTTTGGGTGCAATCATAGATGAAAAGCCAATTTCGATGGAGATAAATATTCGACTTCATAACGATATCAGTAGTTCAGTCCTTAGATAATCTATATTCAGTCTGATCATACAGTCTTTATAGTTCAGTCAATAGATACTGTATAATCCAAGGTAAAATTAGTCTGATTAAACAGTCTCTATAGCTTAGTCCATATGTGGAAGTAGATTCAAGTAGATTATTGGTGGCGCAATCATTGGTGGAATGGAATATTCTGCACACACCGCGCAAACACAGTTTGATTCCAATATAGCTCATGCCGTGAGTGTGTTGGCGCGCTGTGTGCCGGATCTTTTATTTAATAACAATTGCGCCACCAATAATTTACTTATAGTTAAAAAAAAACCATTTTGTAGCTAAAGAATAATTGTTCTACAACATAGTGAGGTTTCAGTAATTCGTATCTCAACAAATAAGGTATGGAAAATGAGAGAAAACTTTTTTATTGAGAAAAATCATTTTTCTGTTTTTTCAAATAACTGATCAACAATGCGATTAAGAGAGTTATGAATGGATGGAGGTTGTAGCCTAGATTGGATGGAACATTTTGGTAGAAAATAAAGTTAAATATGTCAAACATTTCTCAATTTACAACGAATATAGTGAAACACTGCTTTTTTCGGCCGCCATCTTAGTTTTTTAGTAGAAATGATATTCAAGAATCTTTTCATCGATGATCCAATTAAGACAGTTATTATAAAGAGATTGACACCAGTTTCATGCTTTTATCACGAAGGAATCCCGAAAAAATTATTTTTTTCCTCTTTGATGCAGTAAAAATTGAATATTTTGGCACAATGAATGCAATGTGACTTGCGCGAGCGCTTCTTTCGCTGAAGCTCTATACATCATTAGCGTACCTACAAGCTTTGTAAATACATCATTAGAAATCTGAAATATTTCTCTATTCAATGCATTATTCACATTTAATTTTTCTACTTGGACAATGAATTTATTAGAGTTAACGTAAGATTTTGCATGTTATAAAATTTTTCTCATCTTTAAAACAATCTGAACTTATCTATTATGGGTCTTGAACATATTTATCCTGTATAAATATCGTAGAACTGTTCATGAAGAACATTTTAAGAGGAAAAACTTGAGATATCACCAAAAAATATCAAATGGTTAAGGATATAACGAAAATCGGCATTTAATGGCCGCCATCTTGTTTTCTCGAGATGACAAGAATTTTTTAGTGAATAATCATAGATATTATGGATCTAAAGAGAAAATGGAAGAGATTGGTACCATTTTCAAGTCTCTAACATCAAAGAGACATGAAGGAAAATAGTTTTTATATAACATGTTAGTTGCCTTACCCCGCGCAAGCCCCTCTTTGGGTCTCGCTGTACCCTTCATCAAGGCAGAAAAAGCCTTCAAAACCACATAATTGTGAAGCTAAAAAATAGATCCACAACTTATAGATTTAGCATTTTTGTCTATCTGATGCATAACAAAAACTAAAGACAGAAAAACGAAAATTTTCATAAGAAATTCTATCATTTTTCATATTAAAAGATTTATAACTTAATATTAATACGTTTTGGGAGATATGTTTTATATAGCACATGTAGATAATTTTATAAGGAACAATTTGAGAGAAAAAGTGAAAGGATATCTTCAAAAATGGCTGAGTTATGGCCGAAACAGTGAAACTCTGAAATTCTCGGACGCCATCTTGGATTACAGGTGACGCACCCCTCGGAGAGCTTATGACCACCGATATTATTTTTCTCCAGGTCAAAACGAAGAGATTGATACCACTCTCAAATTTCTTTACTCAAAACGCACACGGCATTACACTTGCTCCCGTACTACTAACCAAAAATGCGAGCACGCGAACAAATTGACTAGCGCCATGAAATGAAAATATCCTTTATTAGGCGGAGTTAGGACTAGGAAGTCCTTTCTACCACTCAACCTTAAAAGCCATCAAGCGGGAGACAAAGCAACTAAGCTCTGACAATTGATAATTTGGACTATGGAGGTTAGTTTGTGCTCAATTAGTAGATAAAAATTTAAGGCAATGTTTATTATTGCCTATTACAACCGTCTGCACCCAAATAGAATTCTCGATCACAAAAATGCATAGGAATGGGGTACAATTTTGAAGTTAGTTTGTAGAATTGATAGTTGTGCGTTGCAAGCCAACAGACACTGCTCGCTGCGAATTGTGTGCCGCGTTTGCCTGGCTGCTAGCAAACCCGGTATCGACAGTCCGAGGCATGTGTGGCACATGCCTCGGACTGTCGATACGCGGCTTCACTCCAGTCTTTAGCTCGGTCAATATTGGTTCAAAAATTATTGATTTGGTCTTGAATTGAAGATCCAAATGTTAATTGAGACCAGATCAATAATGTTTGAACCAATATTGACCGAGATGGAGACTGGAGTAGATAGTAGACTAGTAGTAGTAGTAGCAAGACTCTTCTTTGCGTGAACAGACTGTACCTTGAGGCATTCGCGGCACATGCCTCGGACTGTCGATACGCGGCTTAACTCATTATAAATTCATGATAATGTCCACTCCTATTTATTTCGATGTGTTATTGTATTTCGATAAGTACAGCTGATTCATAAATATCGGTATCCATTTAATGAATAAATTCGCTGATCACATCTTCATCTTCATTGGCTCTTCCTCCATGCATTCACCCTGGAATAACAGTAAAATGAAAGAAAATAAGAAAATCCTAGAATCATAACCCTACTTCATTATTCTACGAGACAATATTTGAGAACTCATCTATTTCTACTTATAGAGAAGCAGTATACTTAGTAGTACTGATGGTGATTGTGTGTTAGTGTGTGTGAGTGTACTTAGACTCATTTTTCTCAACTCCTGTTCACGGACAAGGACTCTACGTGAGTCTTTTTGTGAACAGTATTCATTGGCTACATCGCTTTGTATAAAATGATGATCATGCACCATTTATCTTTTGTAGATTAAATTGAGAAAACAGTTGAATTTTAAGTTGTTTAAAATAAGTGAATTAGTATTTAATCTTCCTCAGCAGTAACTGATACATTTATGATTTGCTATGTTAAGTTCCACTGTTCCATTGTGTATTTTATACAATGTGAATTCTAGTTATTTTTATGTGTGTGATGAAATTGATCGAAAATGTATATTGATGATGTGACCAATAAAATTTGATTTGATTTGATTTGATTTCTCTGTGCATATTGAAAAATTCGCGAAAAATGTCCATCGTCCAACAATTAAAATGTTTGTTGCTTCTTTGTTGCAGGAGCAATATTCACCCAAGATGAGAAAGACAGCAGCACGGAGCTAGCGTTCAAATATGCAGTATACAGGATCAATAAAGATAAAAGCCTTCTGCCAAATACAACAATCATGTACGACATCCAATACGTTCCAAGAGATGACAGCTTCAGAACTTCTAAAAAAGGTGAGTCATTCCTGCAACACTCAATGGACATTTCAATTATCATGACAATGGAAGAAGAATTTTTATTTTCTTACGACTGTTTATTTCCTCACAGTAGTCTTGAGGAGTGAGAGTCACTGGCGGCTCGTACCCACGAAACAGGTGAAGTGCCCGTATCATTTACTGTACAGCACTTCACCTGTTTCGTGGGCACGAGCCACCAGTGGTGAGAGCTTGAAATGAGTTAGATACTGAACGAATATGTTTCAGTGACTCGTTCGAGTCAAGAGAACGAGATGGATGAACGAGCTTTTTTCTATTCAAAATAGAACTACTGTATTTCAACTATTTTATTTCAACCTGCTATTTCCAACGACAAGCTCCATCAATATAATTCCAATCCTAATGAATCCCGTAAAAACCATTATTCTCGAGAATGGAAAACTAGTAAGCTTAAATTATAATAATTATTATCATTATAATGAAAATGATGGCAAGAATCTTCTTCTTCTCTAGTTGGTGAATCCAACCAGAGTATCGACTAACAAAACCATTGGGCATGGTAGGCAATGAATCATCCTCAAATAAGTGAGCCCATCGTACGTTTGGCTGGTTCCGTGCTTTTCCAAGTCTCTTTTTCGAGTAAGCACAGAGGTGGAGAACGCTTTCATGCCCAATGCAGTCAGTATTGATTTAAGCTGAATACACAAAACTCAAAGGAAAAGAAAATGGATGAGTGATACTGAGATACTCTTCACGTATTTACAAACTTTACGAAATCTCTCTCTTCCTTGGAATTATTCTCAGGTATCCGAGATTGGAAACAGGACGGATACAGATCAAACTCTTTAAAGAGTCTTTGAAAATACTAAACATCTATTTAATGTTCTCTCATCGTATAGCCTGGATTACAGTGACTATATAAGATATCTTATAATTATAGTCACTGTAGCCTGGATGGATATGTACACGTGTAATCCATGTTTACATAACAAGCGAATGAAGTGGATTTGTAGATTGAAAAAGCGATTTTTAACAGGAATCATTAATGAAATGATTGTAAGATGGTATGAAGTGATAGGTATAAAGTATGAAGTATGAATTTGACTTGCATTCCAATGAAATCAAATTGAGTCATCGAAGTGATCAAATTAATGGGAATAGATTGATATAATGATCGATTATAAGGCCAAAGTATCACCATTTCCAATTAAAATTAATATGATATTATTTGTCGTGAAAGATTTGTTTCTCTTTGTCAAATACATTTGATACAAGCTTTCTTCTTTGGAAATGAGCTTATTTGAATAGCGAACATTTTTTATGCACAGAATACTTAGATATCAATACAGAATCATTATTTTCAACTTTTTTCTCGTTCTACTGGGAAATACTCCTTCAATCAGAGAGATTAGAAGAAACCTATTCTTACTCTAAACAAGCCTCTGTTCAATTTTCTCTCTGATATTTTTCATTCACTTCACCATTTGCAGTTATAAATAAATTAATAGTTAAACTGTTGAGCCGAAGCTTATATTCAATCCAATATCAAAGAGATCTATTCGAGTATTTAATTCATACTTTTCGACTCCTATAATGTGAACTGGAATATTATTAAAGTCCAATTTATATTTATTCTGGAAGGAAATAACTCGATTCAAAAATATGAGGGAATTCTTATCAAACAAGTAACTTCTTTTTCCAATTATGGCATTGTTCTGAGCAATTCTCCAGTAAAAAATAAATAATGCTAGCTCATTCGTAGTCAATAGTCTATCAAGCTCTCTCATGCTCTGGTCTTGTGGAGAGTTTGTGCTACTTCGAAGGAAAATCTCATTGACATTCAGCGGCGTCATAGCAAGTCACGAGTTGAACTTGATTGAATGCCATTTTTTGGAACTCATTTCCTCCAAGCTCATGTATATGTTTTGATAGTTCGATATTGGTGTGCATCGAGTTTTATGAGCTACTCTTCTATCAGGGCTCCCACTTCCTTGGAGAGACCAATCTCAGTAGTGTCAGATTTGCAAAAATGAGTGGGTATAAAATTGAAATAACTTCCGCATTCAAGTCACATAATAGTGTTATATTTGTAAAAAATGTATGACCTAACTTCAACAACTATTTTTGTATCCCATTAATGTAATGTAATCGAGTTTGTTTTTAATTTCGGGTCAAAATTTTTCGAAAGCAGAATATATTTCACAGTTTTAAGTTATTCAATTTGGTGCTAGATTCATCTTAATTTAAAATTCTATGTTTGAAAGGGTTTGCATAGAAAATTGAGAAATGAAGAAACATAATTGAACTTAGTCTAACCTACATTTTGGATTGTAATTACCTTACTATTTTATCTCTCAATGACAGTTTTATTTGTAACATAAATTAATAAATAAAGATAAATGATAAAATAGATTATTTTGAATCATTCAAGCTAGTGAATCACGTAATATTGAATAAAAAGATTTCTATTTTTTGACTCGTGTGTCAAGGGGAAGTAGATATGTAGTGGGATGCTGTATAAAAGAATCTAATTTGGAGATGCCATTGCAGTTGAAAAATTGAGAGAAATGAATTATTTGAAAGGAATCGTTTTAAGAAGAAACTCATTACTTAAACCATGAAGTGAAGATCAATCATTAGAATGCTGATTGTGTGTTGGAACAAATTTCAAATGGAATAAATCTAAATCAAAGTTTCATCCTTAATTCCATAAAAACTTCTCAAAGTTTTTTATTATTATAAATTCTACGATTTCCAAATCATCCCATGAAGCTTAATGATTCACGGGTTCCACTTCTAGTCTATCTCCAAAGGCAGTAAAAGGTACTTCGAATGGTTTCGAACAAATTCCATCTACAAATTAAAAGTGCGTCAGAGATTGTGTGAGCGTTAGAGGGAATAATCGAAGAATGACTGGAGCTGGAGAAACAGCAGTCCAACGGGGACAAATCCTCTGCTCCACCTGGCAACAATTACTCTTCGTCGGCTGTGGCAACATCTTCAATTTGCTCTTTCAAAGAGCCAAAGAAAGAAAGTCCCTAAACTCCTATTGATCTTCCGTACTTTTCATTCTGTTCCAGCTTTCTTTTAATTGATTAAAAGTTTCTTAATTTTTTTGCCGACCGAAGTCAAGAGAGAATTTTTTCTCTGATCAGAATCAACGAAGCTTATTAACAAGTTAATCCACGGATAGCAGTAATTAGAAAACTCATTTCATCCCAAGTACAATTTTCCTCGCTGTCCAGTATCTCTTAATGGGGGAAGAAATAGAGGAGCTTCAGGTAATTTCCCGACGAATTGGATGGAATTGTGTATTTTCTTCCTTTTGATGACCTAGAAAGCCGATTCCAAGCATTCTTCTGCTCGGCAGTAGAATGTCACCGTTTTTCTGCCTTCTACCTCAGAATAATAAAATATTTGATAAATTTCTTAACAAAGTATGCCTGAGTGTGGGTAGAAAAGTGGTTTCTTCCAATAATAAAGTTTACTACTCTTATTCCAACACCTAGAAAGTAACTGAGATCTCAGCAGTCCAACAGCATTAATAACTTGTGATCAGCTCAATAGGGAAGAATACTAGCAACCGATCATATTTGTAATACAGTTCATAATAATCAAACTTCATTATCTGTATCGAATCGCGAAGAATCTTATCCTCTTCCTTTGAGATCTAGGGGCTACATAGTTCAATCACCAGTATTCATGAATAATACAAGAAATTTATTTTATGAATATCATACATAGATCACAGTGTGTAAGTCCTCACTCCTCCTTCATTATCATTCTATATTAAGCACTCTTCCTTTCTCATCTAATCATTTCACTATCATAATCATTAGCTCTATATCTAGGATAATGAATAGAATGATTGAATCTCAATTATGGAAACCTATTATACCCTTTAAGTATTTATACCCTTTTCAACTTACAAGCATTTTATATTTCAAACGGAGATCTCTTTACTCAACCACTCCATCACTTTTTTATGATTAATTTAAATTTAATAATAAATGGTAATAAAAAGATGACACATATAGAATGAAATTTTCAAACAACAATATTTTTCTATTCGATTGGAAATGTTTATCCTACCAATCCTTCTCATCCTTCAAATTCCTTGCACAGTAATTGAGAGAATAAACTATGAGAAGGATTGAAAAAAATGAACGTTTCCCAATCAAGAAACGAAGAATTTGAGTACAGAAATCTTCAATTAAAATAATGCATTATACTCGCTATCATATCAGAAGTTACTATTTTGGAAGAAATTTTATTCAGTTTGTAGTATTCTGTGAGGAAATTTCACTCTCTGTTTCAATTTGTCAACCGTTTCTGAGAGAAGTCATTCATAGGTCGGCTCAATTCCCGACAATGAAAAAAGTAATTGGAGGATTCTATTCCGACCAATCTGTACTTTTTTCAGAATGTGCGCAACAAAATTCAGTAGGATTGTTGCCGGTTATGATAGTAGTCATGATGGTGAGTAGGGATTGAGAAGGGAGAGGACTACACTAGTTTCTGCATTCGTTTAAGCGACAAAGCTGGTGTTGCAGCGTTGTTATGGCGTCTACATGTGCTTCAATTCAGTCCGCTCGAGCAGATTAAACCTTCTATAACGAGCAAGCAGTGGCTGACCAGATGGCATTAAGAGGTAACTGACAACGCAGGTCGCCAGCAATTGCCATGTGCTTCTCCAACATCTACCACTGCTTCTGGAGAAGTCGACTCACTTCGCCAATTTCTCACTGTCCGTAAGCGCTCGACCAGCTCATCCAGCCAATTTCTCATGAGAGCAATAGTACAATAAACATGGCTTCGATCTTGAATAGTATACGCTGATACCACATTCAATCAAAAACTGATTTTTCTGCTCCTGAATAATCTGACTACTGAAAAGTCACTTCATAGAATAATGTATATGTTGATATTCATTTGAAGTGAGAACTTGCGATTGAAAGAAATGGAGAATCGATGTTTTGTTTAGGTTGAGTTTCGATAAGGTTCCGATGACTTTCTGGAAATGAACCGGATTATTCATTATTGTGAATGAAATTTCATAACTCTCAATAAATAATGAACACTCGAGCTACTAGGTTATGATGGGCGAATTTTCGGAGGATTTCTCTCATGAAATTATCAATTGTGTGCAACACAAAAATTGAAGATTGTGATAATTGAAATTTTTTCAATAATAATTCGTCTTATGGCTTCAGCCAATCACATAGTTCACTCATTTGTGAATTAATAAAAGTTATGATTATCAATTTGTGAAGTTCTCCAATAATTTTAATAAATCATCCATTTAAAGTTCGATCATTCCAATTAAAAGTTTTAATACCAACAAATTTTGATACATAAAAATTGGATGTCATTGACAAAGTTTGATTCTATGGAATATGAGTTCTCGGATGGTATTAGATTTCCAGTTATTGGTTTAAGATAAGCAAACCAAAAACTTCTACAAATTACTGTTTCCCTCATCAGTTATCATGGAGCATAGCCTAATCATACATTGTAAGATTTTAGTATTATAAAGTCTCAAGCCGTAGTCATGAGGCTCATCCAAACAAGGAATTAAGTTGTGATTCCGTCAGAACTTCAAGTTCAAGGATTAAAACAATGTAACTTTTCTCGTGATTTGAAGCTAACACCTGCATTCGTCTTACCTGTCAAGTGGCTTGGAACAGTGCTTGATTTGAAAAGGGGCGATCGCAATGAGCTTGCAAGTCACGTTCGACTGTTTCCTCGTCAGGGAAGGTGGCGTAGCATGTGCTACAGGGGGAGACCGCGTGCGATTTGTAAAAGTTGCTCTGTTACTCGCCTGTTGACTTTGTTGGCTAGTTCGGGGGCGAATTAGATTTTTGACGACAAGGAAGGGCGCAACGCGACGAAAATCTTATTTCGAACTTTGGCTGCCAACTGGAGGGCAATTTGTGACTTGAGTTGGTGTGCAGGGAGTGGTCTCAGTGGTGTACCTGCTGCACATGTCTGTGACGTTTCCTATGTGATTATGTGATCGAATGAGCCGCCAGGTCTGGCGAAAAAGACTCTTGCCAACTTTCATTGAACTATTCTCTCTTCCATCTCCATTCATGAATACTCATATAATTCCTAAATCGATTTATTTATATCTTAAATTGCATTATATTGATATTCAAAAATATATTTAGCCTATTCATATAATAATCAAATGTATTCATCATTTCACGCGTCAAATGAATATATAAGTTGTCTCTCAATCATCAGAATCATAAGAATCATTTTTTATATATCTTATTGAGATTTGATATAGTGAGCTCCAAAAATCATTATTTAAAAATAAGTTTTAATTCTTGCTAGTTTGAGAGGATCAATACATATCTCTACAAGTGAAACAATTCACGTTTCTGAAAAGGAACAGTTTCTTGTAGTTTCCTGTTCTCTACCATTTACTGGCGGCTCGTGCCCATGAAACAGGTGAAGTGCTGTACAGTATAAGATACGGGCACTTCATATGTTTCATGGGCACGAGCCGCCAGCGCTAATATATCTTCCTTTTCCCTGATTGATAGTTTTATGCTTGATTGATTATAAATGGAGATTGTAAATTGATTGATTTCTCTCAAGTAGTATTGATAATTTGGAAATACAATCCATCTCAATTCAAAGTCCGTGAGTCGGGACAAATAACTAATTAATTTATTAATATTACTGAGAGTTAACTTCAAGCATTTGATTTTGCAACTGAAATTATTTCGAAATTTTTTCTGATTATCATTTGAAAGAAGTCTAGGTAACGATTTGTATTAGATACAATATTTAATGAATTAAGAGATATAGACTTTGGATCTTGATCACTGGGAATTGTTCTGAGGATGACTTTCTCAACTCAAAAAATACTCAAATTTTAAGAGTTTCAGATCTGGATTGAATCTATAGGAGGTCTGATATCATACGAAGGAGCTTCTCACTCGTCTCCTGCTCCTATAAATTTTCTGATCTGGAAGTACAGTAGCCATTTTCTTACTCTTTCATATCTCCATCATCAACCTTACTTTACTCGTCACCCACTTTCTCATCGTTCCCAACTCACTTTCTCCACTCCTGACCTCCATTCAAAGACTCTTATCTTTCTCTCACTTACTTCGTCCCATGAATAATAAATTCTTAATTCCTTAGCAAGGAAGTTGAGAACTAAACCTATGAAGAAGCTCCTCTGTTTCTTGTTATACAGTATTCAGTTTCCATCCCTAGTTCTCTGTTAACAATCCGTGAACTAATGAATCGAATTTTGTGTTTGAATGATTGCTCTCCCTGATCGGTAATGAATTAGTAATGAGCTCTCACTTTACCATCAGAGGCGTTGAAACTTTCCAAGGATATTCAAATTCATTCTCGAGATCAGAAGCAAATCCAGTTTCCCGTTTGCAATTATTATCGACTGATGGTTTTATTTTTGTAAGATTCATGAGAATATGAATTTAAATCGATTAAATCGGATTAAATTGAATCACTGAGTCGCTGATTACATAATCCAAATATCATAATCCAACATATCATTGTGAAGAATATCATAAACAGAGGTAAATTCAATCATTTTAACATATAAAGAATCTCGAATAATTCATTGATTCCAAAGAGCTTTACCTCGATTTTAGCCTCCTTGGTCAATTCATTGATCCACAGCTTTCAAATTATTCGCATTATTATATTTCCTCCGCTCTTCGAAATTTCCCATCTTGCAAATATCTTATTAAAAAATGAATTAATATTTGCAAAAGTTCTACCAAATATATTTGCAAGATAGGAAATTTCGAAGAGCGAAGAAAAAAAATATAGTGAATAATTTGAAAGCTGTTGAATAATTAATCATTTGACAAATCTTCTAATTTATGGTACAAAAGAGTTGCATTGAAAGTTCCTGGTTTTCATCTCCACTCATGCAATAAGTTTAGTGCAGATTAGTGTTCAATGAGTGATTTTTGCCTAACCACGTTTAGTTACAAATATTTGCTGTAGCATAAGTATTCTGAATATTATTGTTAGGCATAAACAAGGAAATTTGATCAATATTTCTTTGTAATATGCCAATTCTCACAATGTCAGTCATAGGACTGGTTTCATCACGTTATGAAGTTGAAGAAGAGGAAAAAATTAGAATAGTTTTATCATCTTTCATAATTAATCATCGGCTTGTGAATCGGTAATGTAGGGGATAATGATGATGATGATGATGAGGTAGTCTCAAAAGTATCAGTGATTGAGATTGATTTACTTCCTTTTTATTCCTTGCAACCATTCAAATTTGATTTGATACAGCATTGAAACCTAATTATACAACTTGATATCTCACGAATAATAATCGCCCAATCCTAGACCTCGACCAGTCTTGCCCCAGTCCAATCTCACTCGATCTAATCTTGCGAACTGTTCTATTGCATTACCACGACTCAGGTATTCTCTTCACATTCATCTCGTTTGTATGCAAATGATCTCTCAACTCAAATCTCCCACTACAAATTCCATTCAATCTGAGAAAACGATCCATAAATTTGCAATTACGTCCATAACAGGATGGATACCAACCCAGTTAGCTTTTGAACTGTTGTTATGAGGCAATAGAGCTGTTGGATGGAATTTGATCGTGAATGCTTGTGTATAATGGGCTATCAGATCTCAGCAAGTTAGCATAGTTCCTTCCATTGTCATTCAATTCCGGGCTCCAGACTGATGTTATTCCCGATAATTACTCCAATTTTGTATCTACTCTACACACAAACTATCACAAAATGACCTTCAAATGACTTAAATCCACAGAAACGAAAGGAGATAATTGAAATCGAGTTAATAGAACATAAAATATTATAGCCTAATACAAGATACATATTTCAAGGCGAGCGGTTTCCAGTTACCTAAAACTGTCAAGACAATCAAGTAACTCTGGACATGTATCGAAACATATAACTCAACTCCCTCTCTACTCAGTACTCACATCTAGAGACTACTTCTGCCTTCTTGTATCATTTAAATGAAATTTGAGTTGAATATTTCATATTTATATGAATAGAATTCATCATAATAGTAAAGTTATTTCAATATTTCAAATTATTCACTAAATATTTCACATTATACACGGCATAATGAATGGTATGTATACAACTCCTAAGGACCATCATCAGTCCCAATTAGTTATTTCATATGTATGTATTCATAGGATTTCATAAGTATTTCGTCACGAAAGTCATCATAATATACTTGACAGATGAGGGAAAAACCTTATTTGTATTCGCATTCGTATGCTTCTCTAGACCTTATCAATATTATATCAAATTAACTGAGCTGTCAGAAAAATAAGATTGAATCTCATTTTTCCAGTATTGATTGAACAATCTAGAGGATCATCCAAACTGATAATTTTATCACGTTCTAACATAGCATCACATATTTGTGTCTCATAAAATGATAACTGACATAATTACATAATGACATTTATGTGGCATAATAATTATTGTATATTGAATTTAATTTTTTATCATACTTTATCGATCTAGTACATTTATGACAAATGAAGTGATCATTAATTTTATAATTAATACACGATTACAGCTTGCTGACTCTGATGCCAGCATAATTACTAGTTTTTATTAGAATATTATTTTTTGCATTATATAGAGGCGTTGAGATCATAAATTAATAGCATCTTGATCATTCTATCAGGATTCAATTCCCTTGCAGCGATAAAATAAGCTTTCAAAAATCCACGTGTTGAGTGTTGAAAATTTCTCGAGCTCACGAGGTGTCTAGTTAGATGGGCGAACGAGCTCCTACAAAAGGAATCGCTGAAAAGTCAGCTACAAGAGGCGAGTGAAGGAGGACGACTTGCCCCGGGAAAAGATCGAGCCTTGACGTTGGGTGTTGCAGGGTGATGGGAGAGGGGATTGAAACACATAATGAGAAGCGCACGCGTTTATATAGAGAGATTTCATGAAAATTTTACGTGATCCGTAGAGAGGTAGAGCTTGCAATCTGCCGCTACTTCGTTCCATGTATGCACGCAGGTTTGTGTGCGTAGACCAGGTAGGTCTCTAGGGCCCTGTTGTATCGATTGACTGATGGGGGTCTCGCCGGGAATTGCTGAAATCAAATTTACAATCTGTTCGGCAAACGAGACTTGGTATCCGGTCGCTCTCGTGGACAGTCGATTTTTCCAAGCCGAGAATTACACGGGCTTGGCTGGCACAGACACCTCTGCTCTGCTCCTACTAATCAGCATACAACAAGCCAGGGACAGACGCGCTCTAATCTGATTGCTCACGTCTCCAGATAAGCGTCAGCATCCATTTTGTTCGTCTCACGTAAAAAAGGCCTCTAGATGCGGTACTTTCCATTTTTCAGCAATAGCTTTGCCCCTGTTTTTACCTCTATGATGTACTTAGAAGCTCTGGCAAATTTAATAAAATTTCAGAAATTGATGTGTTGAGTATGTAGATTAAAATTTTTTCCTCCGATTAGTAACAAAAATAATCATTCCATACTAGTTAACAATCACATCTCGTGAAATCATGTCTTCTAGAACAAAAGAGACGTGCGGACGTGACGAAGGCATAAAAAGCATAAAAAATTATCCAGGAGTAAATTCGGCAATTTTTCTTATAGCCTTCAGTTGACGTCTCTTCTGTCTGAAAAAAACAAAGAAACAGCTAGAATCGATGAACAAGTCTGACGTCAACGAGATGACTCATAGATCATTTTTTATAGGAAATTATATTATTGGATTCAATTGTAGTATTGTGACATTTCCACCATAATCACACCACCATATATCCACATATGATCCACCATATTTCCACATATTTCCACCATATAATCACACGAATCAAGTCAATTTTCCATTTAAGTTTGAAGCTCATGAATATATTGATTAAAATGTATAAATGATTGAATAGTCATCTTGCAAACATCGTTACCAGATATTAATATTGAAGTAAAAAGGAGTTAGAAGTTGGAAGGGTTTTAGTGATTGAAACTGATCACAACATGTTTCGAACACTGGAACTGTTTCTATCAACGGTGCTAAATTTATTCCATGTAGTTTTTCATCGAGAATATAAAAAAGCTAGCCGAATAGAGAATATCCTAGTTTAGAGAAATAGAGAAATGTATAGGTGATCCATTTTCCATCTATCTATGCTATGCTTCTTGCCATTTATGTTCGTGTTGGTCCCGGATCCACTCTCGATCATCCGCCATTTTGTCATCACATGATAATGTTCGTATCTGAATTTCGTCCAACTTTTTCCCATTGTTTCCTTGCTGCGTGCCTATTTCTCAGGGGAAAAATTATTCCGGCACGAAGCTGGATGCCTCTGGAACAATCAACATACTGCTATTCTCAACGTTTTTTCCGTTCTTTTTTTGTATGTCCTCTAATCGATGCAAGCGTGGGATATGCGACGTATGTCGGTGATCAGGAACAGATGTTGCCAAAAACTAACAGTAACTCTATTTTTCAACATCGAACAGTAGGTTCAGCATGTTGTACAAAACAGATATTTGTACTTGTATTGCGAACTTGATGACGTATATTCTGATGATAGTTATTTCTGTTCGCTGTTCGGTCATGGCAGAAACACCTGACATGAAATAGTAGAATTTAATTTCAAAATATCAATTTATAATTGTAGCATCTTATTTCCCTATCAATTCACGCCACCATTGAGATATTGAATGAAGGCTGAGCATGAGCATCGAATGAACAAGTAATTTTAAAAATCAAGATTCAAAAATATTATCAATTCGATGATCGAATACAGTTATACAGTATGAATCAAGCTACCATACTAAGAATTGTTTAATACTGTATGAAAATTTTGAAATTAAGTGCGTGGTATTTTGCTGAAAAGCGTAATTTATCTTTCTCAATTCAACTATTATTCTCAGAACTATTCAATCCTCAAAAATGAATAAAATATTCCAATAATATATTTTAGCAGCTGTCATCCACAATATTATCATAATTTGAGTTACTAAACGGTCATTAAACTTAAATAATGGTAACTTCTTGCATAGCTGTCTTTAAAAAAGAAATTCTTCGGCTTTCAACATCTTATCTCAACTTATTTTCATCAATAATTTTATGAGATTATATTTGCACATTAGAAATCTATTGCAAATTGAGAATAAATTATTGATTCTTGTTTCACATATTCTCCAACTAACTACAGACAGAGCGTGTCCTATGCTAAATTGTATCCCACCCAAGAAACTTGTATTAACCTGTAAGGCTACAAACCAACTGCTTGAAAGCACGTTCTTAGCTTGAAGTATTCCCCGAGGTGAATGAAGTTGTTTAGTCGAATAGAAACGCTATTAATCACGTTGCTTCTGCCTGGGACTCCCAGGCCATTTAGTCATTGCTATTCTGATCATTTCCATAAAATTGATGTCTCAGATAAACTATTAGGGTATCTCTGGTGCCATACTCTCCACTTGTTCCATTGTCACTTCTGTCGAACTTGAAAATAGAGAAAATTTGTTTTTCAAGAATGAAAGTAATCACTTCATTCTATCATGATATTGCTGGGGGTACGCGACAAAGTGTCTCCCCGACAAAGTGTCTCTCCGACAGCCATTCCCCTTTTAAAGCCAGTTTTTAGGAGACTGGTTGACGGCGACAACTGGTCTCCTTCCCAAGCAGGTTTTAGAAGGTGCTCCGCTGACGCGGATACACTTTGACGGCAGCGCTCCAGGGGAATGGTTGTCGGGCACGATCCCGACAGCGAGTATCCTTCGTTCTAGCAGGGGAACGGATGTCGGGGAGACACTTTGTCGGCACTGGCATATTTTCAGCAGGGTACTGGTTGACGCCTGTGGTCAAAACCAAGAGGGGAACGGTTGTCGGGGAGCCACTTTGACGGCGACCCATATTGCTGTTACGACAAGTTATTTAACTACTTCAATTTTAGCTAAAGTATCCCAGATACTTTCTATAGGAATCAATCCAAGAGCTCCAGCTATATCCTTAATATAGCTCTATAAAAATATTGGCTATAATATTTAATCACTGTATAATCATGATACATTGTATAATTATTATAACTGCACAATAATTCAAACCAAAATTATTTGATATCTTACAATCATTCCAGGAAAATTTTTCAAGAAACATATAGACATGATCTATATGTTATGATCAGTAGGAACTAATTGAAAATCCATTATGATTTATATTGAGATATAACGATTCTGAAACAAATCCTTCCTTTTTGGTGAATCTAATTAAAATGATTTGCAATTATGATGAGAAATCCAAATGATTACTTCAATAGACTTTAATTTATCCGAGCAAATTGAGTATTTTATTCTCATCCATTCTGGTGAAAAGTTTGAATCTTATTTCCAGCAATGGTCCTGGAAACTTTGACCCAGATTCATGGAAAGATTTACTGCAATCTGAGAAAGGGTTTAACAGGAGGCTTTTCAACTTACTTCCGAGTAGTAGACAAACGCTAATGTGACAATGTGAAAAAGCTGGGTACTAATGCGTTTGACAAAGCTGATGATCTTAATGCGTGTCCTCATTGCAAGGTGAATATTTCCCGCTCACGAGCTGGAGTAGAGGAATGGAGGGGGAAGAGGAGAGCTCAACTCATGAATACAAAGCACATCATTTGCCGATTGTGACGACCCAACCCTTCCAAGTAGCAAGCACGAGATTGACGACTGTGTAAGTGACACTGGACATTATCATAGATCCTCACTTCCTTGCAAGAATTGTCTACACGTTCGGGCGCTAGTTATGCATCCAGCAGCGCACCATGCACCGCTTTTCATCTACGGTACTCTCTTTAGTCGCTAAAGCCTGAACGTCATTACTGCTTGACACATTTTCTCCCTGTGATAATCAGTCCTGATATTCATGTCCGAGATAAGTCGATTAGTCTGTAAAGCATCCAGATTACCCTATATGCAAATCTTGTTAGCTATCTTGTATCTTCGTATCTTAAAATCGAGTAATTCACGTTTTCAGGCTTTGGCCTGAATCATGAAAGCATCCGTCCAAAAGATTATATTACTTATGTTTCACGTGAACTACTGCTGATATTAATTATCATTCAAAAATGATATTGTATTGTTCAATCAATAATCTTTTCAGTATTATGTTTTGTATATATCTAATCTTTCATAAAATAGATATGTACATAATAATGGATGATTGAAGATTGAAGTTCTCTTTCAATCATCTCTTTCCATTTATCATTAATAGTATACCTATTAGTATTGCTGAAGATGTTTTCAATGTGTAAAATTATTACAACAAAATTATTTGGAAGACTTCACATTTTGATGTTAAACTAATAATTATTAACATTATTATATGATTCTCTGCATACTTCCACTGGCAATCTTATTCTATAGAGCTATGAAAGACGTTATATAACTTTTGAAAGTAGCATAGAATAAGGATATTTCAGACCATGTAGGTTACAAAAATCATCAAAGCGAGCTTCTCTCAAGTATATTTGAGTTGATTACAATTTTCTGTGATGAATCCAGCATGGATTTCAAATGATCAATATTAATCGCTGTTGCTGTTAACCACAGACTCAAAAATTCACCAGTAGGAAAGCTTGCAAAGATTGCAGCCTATGAGACCACGAGACTGGAATCGAATCAATTGGCTAAATAAGAAGAGGAAATGGAAGAGTAAATTGAATTTATCGCAGGGTCGGGTGGAGCAAGCTAATGACTCACGTGCTTATGGTGGGAGCGAGAGAGAGGTAGTAATTGGGCGTGGGAGGGGTCAGAGTTCTATATAGCTGGCTAAAGGAGAGTCTGCCCACGGCTAAACGGCTGAAGGCCCAACTCTGTGCCTTTTTGTGAAACCTGCGACCTCGCTCTTTCGTAAAACCACCTGTATAAAGTATTCTACTGTGATGTTACCTCTTTCCTTCCCCTTCATAAAATGCATTCACAGCTATAATTTTTCAACCACAAAGGCCGCAGAGGTGGATAGATGTGTGTGGCATCATCAATTCATTCTCCCTTATAACTAACAGTCGTGGAAAAGAAATGATTTTTAATATAAATTTTTCCCCTGTTCCTCAATATTATTATATCCATGATAAGAACGGAGAATGAGAATAATTAATTTCTTATTCCTGATCTTCAAAATTGATAAAAGGATTTTAAAATTGTATATTCTCATTCCATATTATTATTCCCAATCTTTCTCATTTATAATTCTATTTTCCTCAGTTATCCGTGTTCCTGAAGCAATCTTAGAAATTTCCATGATGAACTAATATGATTGATAATAAGTTAATAATATAACCACTCCTTATACAAAGATACATTATGTATTGGATGAATCTGATTTCTAAGAGTAGTAAACAGACTATACAAAAAAATACAGTACTTGTGATTCATAGAGTTCTGCGCACTCTGAAATTATTTGTGTGGGTATTGAATATTGCGAAGATTCCATCAATTTCGTAGTCTAATCTAAAAACTTTATATTGATCAATGATCATGTCTGAAAATAAGAAACTGCATCGGGATGAATTCTCAATCTATGTTGATTCTAAGTTATTTCTCCACATTCCAATCTATTCTAAGTCCATTTGTTTATTCAGAGTCTTTATTTAGAACAATATGTGGGGATTAGAGTCTAACTCATCAATAGAATCTATATTATCACGTGACACATGGAAAAAATTCATAGACCATAATTTCATAGTCTGGATCAATATCACTTGAATAAAACATTATTCCATGTTTGGACTTGATTAAGATTATTAAACTAAAATGAATAAGGCTGTAATGTCATGGAATTATAAGAGTAATAATAATTAATCAGAATCTCAATTCATTGCTATATGAATAGACAAAGGACTTCTGCAACTGCAAATATAGACCAATGTACTAAATAGCAGGCAAGATCTATTGAATGAAACTGATCAAAAAACTGTACCTGGACCGGTAATCGAACCCGGTACCCCTCGGTTGCCGGCCGAGTGACTTAACCACTTGCCGACCAGGCAGCTCTCTGAACAGCTTCATTCAATTATGATGTTAGCATTTCTGGCTAGGTATCAAAGATGGAAGATTAGACCTTGCAGCTCATCAACTGCTGGATAAATAAGAATAATTAATTAGAATCTAAATTTATTGCTATATAAATAGACAAAGGACTTCTGCAACTGCAAATATTGACCAATGTACCGTACTAAATAGCAGGCAAGATCCATTGAATGAACCCGATACCCCTCGGTTGCCGGCCGAGTGACTTAAGTCAAGTGGCAAGTGAGTTGATGAGCTGCAAGGTCTAATAATTCTTCCATCTTTGATACCTAGCCAGAAATGCTAACATCATAATTGAATGAAGCTGTTCAGAGAGCTGCCTGGTCGGCAAGTGGTTAAGTCACTCGGCCGGCAACCGAGGGGTACCGGGTTCGATTCCCGGTCCGGGCACAGTTTTTTGATCAGTTTCATTCAATGGATCTTGCCTGCTATTTAGTACGGTACATTGGTCAATATTTGCAGTTGCAGAAGTCCTTTGTCTATTTATATAGCAATAAATTGAGATTCTAATTAATTATTATTATAATTATCCAGCAGTTGATGAGCTGCAATGTCTAATAACTCTTCCATCAATTATAAGAGTAATAGATAGTTCTACTATGACAAGAGTAATAATATTGCCAGATTCTCTTGTAGCTGAGCGTTCATAATAAGCCTGAACACAGGTATTTGGATTTTTCAGGCGGCTCTACAGAAATGTGCAAAATGCAACGAGTTGTGATCGCTGTCGCGTTTATCCGTTTCTCAATTAAAAATCCAATTAGAACTCCATCAGCCTTAACAACCAATTATATTAATCAATCAGACGAGATTAGTTCGCCTGGTCCTGAACAAACCTTGCAAAGAGACAATCCAATTGACCTCCATACTGATTCTTCACTACGATTGTTACTCTTGTTTCCATGCCTTTGCTCTGGTTGCTTTTCCAGATCTTTTCACTATTTCAATACTATGGCTCACAAGGCGGAGTTCAAAAAATTATGAATAGAAACAAACGCTAAGATTATATCTGCTACGACTCAAACTATAATATTGTATTGATTGATTTCAACTCTTTAAATCACCTTAAAAATGGTGCGAAACATTAATAAATCAAGGACCATCAACTATCAGTTTTTTTAGAGAAAGAAGATTTCCAGTGCATAATATCACTGTGAAGAGACAGCTTTTTTCAGTGGGGTTTCCAATGTGAATTTCTGGATTGTACAGGTGGAATTGAAGTGCACAAAATCTGTACCATCAAATCTCTACGAAATTGAAATAAATATTAGTTTACTTCTGTTAGGACTAGGACATAACTGGCCTTATCAAAGAATACTATTTATAAACTTTGGATGGATTCTGATCGAATTGCTCCACACTTGGTAAATTTCACTATACATATTTCATCTTAACACAGGTCTTATCGATTTAAACTTATTGAATAGAATTTTTATGTCTCCATCAAATAAGAAAACTAGATTATTGGCAATCTATAACTTCTTAGAAATCGAAATACTGATTACGGCTGAATCACCATCATCAATCCCTGACAAACTTAAGAAATTTGTGTTTTGGTTTCTAGTATTTTTATTCAATGAAAATAACTGATACATATCACCTTTATAATAACGCAAAACATCTTTTGAATAGTTAAAAATCACTGTAACTAACATTATTAGTGATTATTATTTGATATTCATAGACGTAGTCTAGTCTATATGATGCTTCATCCTCCATTTATCGTTTCAAATGGGAATAATGATTAAGGTTAAGGTTAACATGGTTTCATTTTTTACAGCATGCAAGCAGCTAGAATTTGGAGTGCAAGCTATTTTCGGACCAAGTGATCCTCTACTGGGAGCGCACATCCAATCTATCTGCGAGGCTCTGGACGTGCCCCATGTGGAGGCTCGAGTAGACTTCGAACCCAGTTTCAAAGAATTCTCTATAAACCTCCATCCTTCTCAAGAGCACATGAACAAAGCCTTCAAAGATGTGATAACCTTTCTTAATTGGACCAAAGTTGCAATCATCTATGAAGAAGACTATGGTAAGTTGATCTTCTTTCTTCTAAATTCAACCATTATATTCATTCATTTTATATAAAGTCAATAAGATTGAGAGTTCAATGAACTCCATAATAATTTGAACAGTATTTGACTTTTCAGAATGATTGGTAACAGAAGAGTTTTTGATTATCATCATACTAGCGATCGAATCCATGCTATTTAAATCCTAGTATTAATAAATACTATGTTGGATCATATCAGAATTTGGCTTTTTCTTTTGAAATGTACGAGTATTATGATAATTCGTTTTCGATTTGAATCACAGAAGAATCGTCTGTAATATCAGATGCTTCTATGTTTCAAACCTTTGTCTTCTCTGAAACAGAAAGCAATGCAGGATACCTGTCCTACAATATTAGATTTCCACAAAGTGATCCATGTGATTCAAAAAATATTCAATTAGAACTAGCTGCATTTGCATCTCTCCCAGAAGAATACATTTATCATCTATCAGACAGAACACTGTATAAAATTCTGAAAAAGACATATCAATCTTGAAAGCTGGAATATGTAACACTGTGGCAATTGAAGAATCGACAGCGAATTTTTTTGCCTGCCAACCGCTGATTTGCAAGCCATACAGTGAACGCCTAGATTGTATTTGATCGGAGCTTTATTTGAGAGCCGAATTCGCTTCAATTTTGAAGCCCGACAGCCTTCGCCATGAGACCCAGCCAGCAGTGAATTTATTCCGTCTGTTCAAATAGCAGAGGGCAAAGCTCGTTACCAAGTCAAAAGTATGCAAGTAAAACACTCTACTTTTTAGTCGACTGTCTGATGGTTGAAATGTGAAGGAAAATTCTCGCTGAAGTTTTTCCTTGATGGAAATGGTCGACGAAAAAGGGTTCTTGGACGCTGGCACTGTGTCGACCGACCACATTTGTGGTAAAACGTTGACGTTGTTACGCAAAAAGAGAAAGAGAAAGCAGTGAGGTTCAGTGTCAATAGAAGGCTACATTATCTGAATATTGACTCTGTCCACACTATTACAATAAAAATACCGGAAAACCCGCTTCCGTTCTCGTTTGGAGACATCCGGTCGAAGCTCGTTAACATCACCGTTTTAAGCTGTTTCACGCTTTACATATTACAAGCCTCAATCCCTATCACGAGGCATGGACGCTCAGTTTCTGTGTGACAGCACTAAATTGAAAATAAACTGTTTTCAAACTCAAACTCTGGTTTGTGCCAAATGCATGCACTAACGTGCATGTCATTGGTTTTCCTATACTCTGCTCTCGAAACTAAATTGATTGGATCTATTGCGTAATAGAAAAACACTATCAGTGTGGTATTGATATGCATTGGAAACTAGAACTCAATTTTTTAGTATTTAACCTCTTTTCTTATTATTGGAATATTTTTTGATTTGATTGTAATTGGAGCATAGATTATACAACAAACTTTGAGTGAGGAAAGTAGTTGATACAGTCATAATGCTCTAATTTTCAAAAATGAACACATTTATGAGTTTAGACTAGCGTCTTGAGTTTCAAATTATATTCATAGTTTCCAAGAAAAATTATGATCACTGATTTACGAGTACTTCAGTCACCTGCAATACCCTCAGGAATATGATTTTTCTTCTAGACCCCTATTATTTCACGTTATTTGTGGCATTTAGAAACTTAAATCCTGAAATTGTGATATAGAAGAAATCATTACATTCAAGATTAAACGTCTTTCACCAATTATTTGTTTCTTTTACCAGCTCAAACAATTGACAGCAAAGGTTAGAGAGATTAATTTTCATCATTTCATTATTCCTTCTTCTTTTTAATAAAAGATTGAATAAACATTATTTTTCTTTTCTCTAATGCTTTTAAATCAACCCGGTTGATGAACATCATGCTTTCTGTACATAAAATGCTTACATCAATGCACGGATCATGTTTTCAAGTATAGTCTACAGTAGTTGATACTAAGAGTAGGATACGTTTTTATGGTTAATAATTCTTACAAAATTAATTTCCAATGGGGAAGATATAATGAGCATGCTCTATAAAAATTCATAGTGTCTTATGTCATAAGGATGGCCTACTAGCCTACTTATCTCTGCTTTTTCACTTTGATATCATCAACCCTGCTCTTTCAACTTAAATTCTTTTCTAAATTATACAAAAATTATCGTAGATTTTCCAAATGTATGCCAGTGGATACTGGAATGAAAATAGAATTAGCTTCACAATAACATTATTCTGAGCTACATTTTGTGCTTGACCTCCAGTTAATTGCTTGAATTTCCTTCACAAATTTAATTTTCTAGAGTGAATTTTATTCCATTACGTATGCTGTATCATTGCATACATTGAGGAGCTTTATATTTGCTGCTCGAATAAGAATTTTAAATTATAGTGTAGTCTTGTTTGCAAAAACACATTGTTTTTCTATCGCTCAAGCTGATGGCCTCCGTCGTTTGAGTTTGAGAAATGCATTAGAGCTCAAAAAATTAAACATCAGAGCTCATAGAAGCTTAATTTCACTTTTACGTACATAAACGTACATAATTTCACTAATGGTGAAATATCGAAGCTGAAGTAAATTCCAATCCTTTACATTTTTTTAAGCAAAATAACAAACTCTACCAAATTATCTATAGGCTAGATGGCTTGACATTTATTGTAAAATCCATCTCAGTAGTCTTTGGTTAATAATTCATTTGGGAATAATTTCAGTGCGTGATTCTGTAGCTAAAAGCGATTAATAAATAATTAAACATAATTGTGAACATGAGAGTTTCCTCGGCCATTATAAAATGCATGATTTAATAGGAATCGAGTCTTACCGTCATTAGAGTTTTGATTCAATAGGAATTGATATCTTACCGTCATTAAAACTTTGAATCGGCATTGTTTATGAAAGAGAATTCAATCTAATCCATTTGATGTGAGACTTGTTCCAGAAGATCATAATATTCACATGGAAGCTGAAGCAGTAAAAATAATTGTAGCATGAAAACACATTCAATCTTGTATAATGGGATTGGTCTCTATAACAGGGGTAATTCTCACACAACATTTGTCTTTGATTGCTCCAAGATTCTTGAACTTGCCACTGCTTCTCATAAGAGACTGCTTTTTAAGAAACTATTGGTTTTATTGCACAATAATTTTGTCGATTTGGCTGATAGAATTTAAACGAGCATTTCCTCCTCTCTTCTTGCCATTCATAGCAACACAAATGTGATAAGAAAATCATAACTGGACAGATAATCTAGTTCCAACACAATGATCGAGTCCCTATTTTGAAATATTTCTGAAATAGTTTCAAATGATATTTATTGATTTCTCTATGTATCTTAAATTCCAGAATTTTTCACGTTGGTATCAATCTTAATCTATTGTATTGATTGTAATGGTTGAGCTATATATTTTTTTTAATATATTATCCAGTAATTTTTCTATGATAATTTCTCAAAATCCAATAATTGAGATTGGACCACTTATGAAATCTCTTTACAATTTGTATTATTTGGAAATCTCTAGTTCTCTTGTAAAATCGTACAGCTTTATACAAATTTTTAGGCATATATACTTTATACTTTTTATACTTTTATTCATGGAGAACACAACTTTCTCTGATATAAGTTATGAAATTTTCTTCCTGTTTATTAAAAATTCGTAAAAACTATATTGAATTTATATCATCAAAATTCAGCCAGTGTAAAAGGATAAACATGAACAAATAATCATAATAATACGAACATCTAATGAACATCGCAATAAAAATATTTTTTGAAGTCTGGAAATTGAAGAGAAAATTCTAATCCTATGGTATAAGTAACAGTCATGATAATTTTTTTCAGGACTTTTCAAGCTTCAAGATCTTGTCAAGGCACCTCCAGCCTCAAGGACAGATATGTATATAAGGCAAGCTGGACCAGGATCCTACCGACAAGTTCTACGTGAGATTCGTCAGAAGGAGATTTTCAAGCTGATTGTGGACACAAATCCTCGTCACATGAGTCAATTTTTTCGAGCGGTAAGTTTCGATAAGCTCAATTTAAATTCCAATTCTCCAATACGAAGAAAGCAATACAAATTGTCAATAAAATCATTTTAAAATTATCATACTGTACCGGTATGTGAGAATTTTCATGTATAATTATGTCAATGATCCTTGAAACTATAGTACAGGTCCATTTTCAAGAATCCTATTCCCAAAAAAATATTCCGAGACTCTGATATTTTGATAAAAAGCAAGTTTTTTATCCCCATCGAAAGTCGATCTTATTTATTTTTCTTATACTTTATAAAAATTGGATTTCTCACAAAATAGGATTGAATTTCTTTCCAAATAAAATAATTGGAGACTGTCTGGATTCGTTGCTGACTAGCCCATTCTGAAATCCGTATTCAAACATTTTTTTTTTTAACAAAACAACCAACTTGAAATTTTGAACTGAATAAATTTCTACAATATAATCAAGGAACTCAGAATGAAAATAGACAATATTGTCTGTGATAGAGTTCTTTCGTCGGCAATTTTTAAACAGCGAGAGAGAACCGAAGGAATGGAGTTTCATATTAGCAATGAATGAGAGGAATAATTTCACTCTAGGAGGAAGAGAGAGCGAACAAGTGAGCTCATTACGAAACTCATGCTTTTCATTAGCTCTCTCTCCATTGCATCTTTTCTGCTCAATGCACTTCTACCGAGGCGAGATGAACTAACTAAAGGCACTCGGCAGCGAAAAAGAGAATTGGTGTTTAGAATTTGAATGCATTCAAAACAAGAATCAGACTTCCACCTCGCCCTGATAAAACGTCGCTCACTCTTCCACCCTGTTTATGATTGTGTTTCCGCTTCTACTTTGCCGGCAAGTCCAACACAAAAGCACGAGCAAAGGGTGGCCGAAGCAACACTTATTCTCAGGACGACCCCCAACTTCCTATTCCTTATCACCCTTACCACTTAACGACCTTTGCTCAGAATGCTCAAGACTCTTCATTCTCTCGCGCTTGAATAAAAGCGAGGAGCTTTCCTCTCTATAAAAACTTACTTTTTCCCTTACCACCACCCAACGACAATCTCGCCAAAGCACGAACAACATTTACAAAGTTTTCACATCAAACAAAATATTCTGTTCACGCGTTATAGTAGAAGCGTTTTTACGTAGGTATGGTTAATGACTCAAGAGATACTGATAAATTAATTTTCTCTTTGAACCCACTTGTGTTATCTTCAGGCAATTACGGAATGTCCAGTACAAAACACAAAAAGAGGTAGTTCGCAAAAAGAATAATTTGAACTAGTTTCCCGAATTTACAGTTCATTCTGTCCAATTGCATACACTGTACAATGAATTGTTCCATTCACAATTGATATTTGATTCTCCAATATTATCACTTGATATCAATTAATTTTCAATAATGAATGCTATGAGCGTTAATGAGATCAAAATGTGACTGATTAGTCACTATGATAATCAATATTTTTTTCAGTGGTTTTAAGCAATTGAATGCGCAATTATGCGACTAGCAGATAGCTTATGCATATCTATAGAAATATCTTTATT